>JAOBAZ010037784.1:0-12679 GCA_026546875.1 Pteroeides caledonicum | reverse complement strand
ATATTTACAGCTTTGTCGCAACACCGCGTCTCATGTTTGCGTAATCAGTCGTCTGATGAATGCGCAAGCATGAAACACAGCGTTACGACAAGCTGTAAATTGTAGATAAACATAACATATATTATATATTTAAAACATTTATTTAAAGTTTATAATTGTTTTTAGATACCTGTTATAACACTTTCACGGCACCCAGTGGTTCTCTTATGTCCCCTCGTTATCCTAAGAAGTATCCAAATGACATGAAGTGTCGCTGGTTGATCAAGGTGAAATTAAATCCATTGCACCAAGCCCTGAAAGTGAAATTTGATCACATGCGTTTGGAAAAACACAAGAACTGCTCGTATGATAAACTAGAGATATATAATGGAGCTACTGAGAGGTCGCCGAAACAAACCTTCTGTGGGAAAAATATGCCAGGTAAAATATTTAATATATTTATTGTGCTTCATTCCAGGGAATACACTCTAAAAATCACTAGATTAACTAGATTGCCCAAACCTTACCAAAACATATACCGTGACCACACTGACCGTTATGGTGATTTTAAGGTGGCTCAATACTCTAACTCAATAAAAATTATTTGTTTTCTGCAAAGATTGTTTTATAGTGAAAGTATGAGAATCATTCTAATTCATTGCATAGTTCTGATGGTGATCTTGGTAATTGGAAAGTGGTATACCCTAAAAGAATATCAGATTGAAGAAATCGTCTTTTCAATAAACTTAAACAATCTGATTTGCATTTCGTCGCCATATATAATAAGAAGTACTTTGAAGACGATTTCTTTAGATATACTAATGCTACCAAAATAATGCAAGAAAGATGTTATTTTTGATAATTTGCGTATCAAGCCACCTTAACAAAAAAATTAAAAAACTTTGTCTTTGTATTTATTATAATAGGACAAACGCACAATTGCATGTATCTTCATCAGGGTGAGAATATACTGTTATATAATGAACATGTGGAGTGTTATCGGTGTTATCGGCATCATTAACACACGTAAATACAAGAATCACTTCAAATTTATTTAAGTGTAATGTTTAGAAGCAGAATAACACGAATAATATGTTAGTTTAGTACATTTACGAAGTTTACGAGAGATTAATAAGGGGTGAAAATAGACAGGTATTCTACAATCTAGCATCAGTAAGGGTGCGTGTGTTCAACTTTGAAATTAGTATAGCATAACTTACCGGTTGTAAGTTAGCGCGTGTCATTAAAATCGCGAGCAAATTTGGGAAACATCTGTTGGTAATAGCCAGCGTTATTTTGGTTGCGTGAGTAAGTTTACAAGTCACATATAAATAGTTTATATATGTTTGCGAAAGTTAGTGAGTCCTGTTAGGAATCGCAAACGCATGAGGTTTCGTGCACAATTTAAGTGTGCGCGTTTTGCGAAGTCTTTAAGGTAAAAGTGATTGTTTGATCTTGGTTGGGCACGCAATTCACGAAGTGCATGCGCGGTAAAATAATAAGGGGTTAACTATTTTCTATGGGTGGAAAAGAGGGGGCAAAGTATTTTTAAAAAGTGTCTGGGGGACAATAAAATTCAATAGCATTGACAGTTTTTTCTCTGTTATATGTACAGTATATTAATGAAACTGTATATTATAAAATGAAATATCTTCAGTAATAGAGCTTTCCTTGTTTAATAACATTATAAAGTACGCATCTAAAAATTTAAAAATGGGTGTTGGTTGTGTAAAAAATGTTCAGATTGTTTTAAGGCCTGGTTTTCATATATCGCCAATTGTCAGCGATCATCCCCGACGTTTTCCCTATTGTTCAAAATCATTGAACTCTTCCATAATTTTGAACAATTGGAAGAACAATACATCGCCGATGATCGCCGACGAATTGCGATATATGAAAAGCAGGCTTAAAGAGGGGAATACATTTTTTAACACATTAAATGAGGGGCTCATTTTAATTATGCTGTTATTTGAATTTTACAAACCACCAGCTCTACACCCCATAAATAATAAACCATGCCAATTATTAAATGGAAGTTAGCAATGAATACGGAAGTTATCTTTGAGCAATTAGAATATGCGCAATAATTAGTAAATACACTAGCAAGTGCGCATGCTCAAATTACTGTTTGCATTCTGCCGTACGTAGCATCAGTTCAATTTGGAAATTTCTCTAATGCGTTGTTCGTTCTGGTAACTAACTTGTCCAATTTCTTTAAAAATCTGTAATTTTTTGTAGGTCAACCAATTGTAGCGTTCACAAATAGTTTATTAATAAGATTCACAAGCGACGGAACTAGGAACTATGCTGGATTTAAACTGTCATGGTATATTGGAAAACGAAACGTGGGTTAAAAGTAAGCCAATAAAATGTCTAACTTTAATAAACATTTACAGTGTACAGTAGGACAGATGGAGTGTAATGGTGCATTGGGAGAAATAAGGGTACATTATTGTACACTGTAGTACAATGTGCAGTAAACAGTACTGTTTCACTAGGGTACATTATGGTGCACTATGGTTCATTACAGTGTACTACATTACACTGATACACTGCTGTGTACTATTGTGGTACTATTTAGTAAACCCTGGTAGACTGTCAGAACAGTACTTCATGACAGACAATAATAAACTACAGTAAACCAAAGCAACTACACTAGACTAAACCATGGTCAGGAAGCACAATAAATATTCAATAGAACTCATTACCAGTTATTGTCTAGGTTTATGCAAGTTTGTGCACCTTTGTAATCACGTGCCTATTGAATATTGAGATAAACAACCAATAATGATTAATAAATGCACTCACCCATGAGTTTGAACAATGGAGATTTAAAGCACTGTTATTGGTTCGTGGCTCCAATAAAGAATTGGCACGTGATGACAAAGGTACACAGAGTTTGCATAAACCAATATCAACATAAATGAGCTCTATTAAATTATTAGCAAGCTTCCAGACCAACTACCCTTCCAACTGTGAGTAAACTATGGCAGATTACAGTAATTTATGGTAGATTACTGTGAACTGTACTATAGTACACTATTTATATGGGAGTGTATTAAATCATGGTACCAATACACTTACAGTATTTTTGACAGATAACAGTACAGTACACCATAGCAACTACAGTACTCTACAGTAAAGCACTTTACATTGTATGGCAGTATAAACTATGGTATACACTACACAATAGTATATGTTATTGACTGAGTAGGAGGTCCATACAGTGAGAGGTGATACTGGTTGAGTTCTCTTTTTGCTTGTATGGACCTGGCCTTTAGGCGAGGTCCATACAAGCAAAAAATGAACAAAACCAGTATCCTCCTGTACGGAGTGAACAAGCTCAGTCAATAAACTATTTATTACATGACTAAAAACAATCAAAAATTCCTGCTGCTAAACCTGGCCAGTCAGTACTATTGGTTACTGACTGCTCACGAACCAATCAGAATGCTTGATTTTAGTGGATGGACCGATTAAATACCGGTATACTAGTCATATAATAAATATAATATATAGCATATTTCTGTCCTCTACAGTACAATAACACAACTAAACTAACAAAATAATACATACAACATAACTGTCTTCTCAAACTGTTCTGTTTCTTCTTTAGCTATCTGAAGACAAAAGGGACAAAATAAAAAAGCTGTAAAAAAGAACAAGTTATTATAAACATTTATAGAAGGAAATGCTTGACTGTTTGCAATATTTGCAAAAGACCACAACAAACCATCAGGCTACATAAACAATGAGAGTGAAAAAAAAATGGTTTGGCTAAAGGGAAAAGCAGTGAACAAAATATCTTTAAATATAAAAATTTAAAAACAGAAATATCCATTATGAATATATTTGTTTGTTGGCATACTATGTCATTTTTGTATCATCCCATTTTGTAAATAAATTTTGAAAATGTTGGGAAGTCATGTATCATTTATTATACAACATAGAAATATATACATATTATATCATACATATATCGACTGATCTCATAGTACACTACAATCTTGGACAAAATTGTTGAGAATTCTCCCACAATTTCTTGCAATGCTTACACAATGGTCCCTTATCCCCCCCTTTCAATGTTGGATTAGCATTACTTCTGTGCTCATACACCATATCACACAACATTGACAGGAGGGGGGAAGGTGGTGTTTTCTGGTAAGAAATAAAATTATATGCCGAAAAAATAAGTTTAAAAAAATTCTCAACACATTTTGTCCAAGATTGTAGATAGAGCTTCCTCCCCAATCGAAAATGAAGCCAGACTTAATGAACTTCTGAAGACCAAAGCGAAAAGACTCCTTATCAGTTCACAGCACTAAAATTAATCTGGACCCTAATAAAAGCTGAGACTCTAATAATAATAGAGACTAATAGAGAGATAATAATAAAGAGTAGACCCTAATAATAATTGTAGACCCTAATAATAACAGAGATTCTAACCATTAAAATATATGGTTACCCAAAAAGACCATTTGTGGGTTCACATGATGTATCGATTCTTTTGAATTTGGTCCCTGGAAGTTCATTAACTCTGGGTTCACTTTCAATAGGTGAGAAGGCTCTATCTACTGTACTATGAGATCAGTGCACATATCTTAGTCACCATATACCATAGTGACATAGCATATAGAATTTCCATTTCCAATTATAATAAACAATTAGGGTTCATATGTTTAAAGTAGCTTTAGAAATATGGTCATGAAATCTACAAATATACAATGAACATATTCAAAAAAACAAAAACAATTAACATTTTATTTTATAATTTAATAACAGTATATTATCTTAATTTTATTCACACCAATATCTATGATGGCTCAGACATTTTTTGACAATCTTCTTGTCCTATTACCATTTCTGTTTCTGCTTTACTTTGTTTCTTTCTCTCTCTTTGTCGTTGTCGCTGTAAAGTTCGTTTCCGTTTTATTTTTTCTATATTCAATTTGGAATCTTCCCGAAAGATCTTTTTAATTTCCTCTTCCTCTGTGAACTTGTTCTTAAGAAGTGTTAAAAAAACCCCACCACTTGTTCTCCTAGCACAAGGGAAAAAAAATTTAATCTTGTAGCCAATGAAGGGGTTTTCCAGGCGAAGTAAAATCATCTGTCTTTTGCCAACAAACAACAACGATCGTTTTATGGCCATTTTTCCCCTTATGCAGGGGTTGGCCGGTGACTCCCCACAACAGCCGTCTCCACTTCTCATGCTAGTTCACATCTTCTTTTCTCATTCCATGTGCTTTCATGTCCTTCTCCACAATCTGACTCCATGTCGTCCTTGGTCTTCCTCAACCTCTGACACCCTCTACTTCATAGCGTAATCTTCTTCATCCACTCATTATCATCTTTCCACACAACATGTCCAAACCACCTCAACCTATGCCGCTTCGCAACCTCAGACACACATTCAACTCCCATTATTTCTGTCAACTCTGAACTTGGCACCCAGTGATATACCACACATCCACCTAATCATTCTCATTTCTGCCCTTTCTAGTCTCTCATTCTGCTCAGCATTCATTCATTTCATTACTCTAGCATTAGCCAGAGTATTGAAAAGAACTGAGAGCAATGTTGGGTATTCTCTTGAACCTTACCTTCTTGAACCATTGGTTGTATGCATACCACCATTGAGTTGGACTTCTTTTGTTTCTTTAAACAATTCAAGAGCTTTTTCTCCTCCAATTGTCTTTACGACATTTATAATCAAGTTATATTTGGGCTAAAGAAAATTATAATACTTCACTTTAATCTCTTTGCCAACTTATACAAATTTAACCTTTTCTTGAGACAACACATTAACGAGTAAGTAACTAGTGTCAGTGAGAGATTTCCATATTTCTGTTTGGATGGAGTGGGCAAGTGTTGAAGGGGGACTGCATGTTTAATAACTTCATAAAATTAATGTGCAAGAAGGGTGGTCATATATACCAGTAGCTATAATTTAGAGAGGAAAGGAACACTTTTCGTATGGCAAACAGAAAATTAATATATCAACTTAGCCTACTTAGGGCAAACAGATTAGTAGTTTGTGCTTGTCTGTTTGTACAAGTCTGTCTATCTGCCTGTCTGTTCATATCTATCTGTACATGTCTGTCTGTACATGTCTGTCTGTACATGTCTGTGTGTGTCTGTCTGTTTGCACATGTCTGTCTGTCGGTCTGTCTGTCTGTCAGTTAGTGTGTCTGTACATGTCTGTCTGCCTGTCTGTACATGTCTGTCTGCCTGTCTGTACACGTCTGTCTGCCTGTATATGTATATCTATCTGTCTGTCTGTACACGTCTGCCTGTACATGTCAGTCTGCCTGTACATGTCTGTCTGTCTGTCTGTCTGTTTGTTTGTTTGTCTGTCTTTCAATGTCTGTCTAACTGTGAACATCTATCAATCTATAATAGTTCAATTTGATTTCATCATAGCATACTTCTTCAAGTCTCTCAGCAATTTCTTTTCCAATCATTTCAGGACTGTGATGCCATTTTGCACGTAAACGTTTACATAATTTTGTCATTGTTGGTCGGCGAGGTATATCTTGCCTTCTACCAGAATTTTCTAAAAACAATCAGTATCATAAATACCTGAAACTCTGAAACCTTCAAGGGAAATTCTGAATGCAAACATAGAAACACTGATTCAGATAACCCCACCACAACTAGTAGAACTTACTAAACACAACTAAATCTTATGTAACCCCACAAACTCTTTATAATCTGATATATTCAACATGAAATGCATACAGATTTCTCCTGTGTGCTCTACAAGTATCATTGCTTGTTATTTCTTAAAGTTTTCTTTATACAGTTCATCTGAATACTGCTTATATATGTAGAATAAATTGCAATAAAATTTCAACAATTTGTGACATAAAAATAAATTTCACATACTTTTTTTAGTTCGTTCTGCAATATTTGGCTTGAACGTTTTTTTACTATCCTTCTCACACACAGGTTTTCTTTGACTTCCATCTGGCTCATCACAGTCCATCATCTCCTCATCTTCATTGATTTCCCCTTCAGTTTGCTTCTTACCTAATCGACATTTCACTGGAAGTTTTACAAATTTCGTATCTTCATTTACCAATGTCTCTCCACTGCCTTTTTCAAATTGCTGTAGTCGTTTTAGTAGCTCCTTTTTTGCTTCGTCTAATGTTAAAAAATCCTCTGGGTTCAGCGGAATTTTCAGTGTTTCTCTTTCAAAATTTTGCTCACATTTTTTCCCGCCCAAAATGTTCGTACCTTCATGTTGTTGAATATCCTCGTTAGTAAACTCGTTGTCACCAATATCCAACTCCAATACATCCTCCATAGCTTTATCTTTTTTTCCAGAACGATAATTAGTTCAGAAATAAAAAAAAACAAATATTTTGAGACTACTTTTGACAACTTGAAGGAAGACGACGAGTTTGTACTTTACACCGCTAAACAGTTGTACACCTTAGACGAAAGACTGCTGACCGCATTCGTGGGCACAACATCCAGGAATCGACGTATATATAAGTAGGGTAGTAGGGTATAGCCCCTATTACAATAATAGTACCCCCTCTTCATATGTTTAATATAAATTTCCAAGTGGCTATTATTAGATAAATTGTTACATTAATGATAGTCACTCGTCAGTGACTATAGTACTATATTACTAGTACCCAATAGTACCCCCTCTACAGAAGTATAGTGCCAGATTATAGTTACAGATAATTACAGATTATTCAATTTACTGCACTTATTTTAACTTGCTTCTATCGCCATCACGCATAAAAATTCACAGGCTTGAAAAAAGTCCGAGGTTTTGTATATATGGAGATTTTGGTACCCCCCCATGACCAGCAGGTTTTTGTTTTCGTACCTAGTCTTCTAAGTTGCTTGCGCGATTTAATGTTGTTATTTATGATCGAAGCACGAAAGCATGCATGTCGATGAACGAACAAGTGACTAAATCAGTTTTAGTTCAAGAAACAGTTACATTTGGACGGTGATCTGGTTCTAAGATATCAAGGTACGGTATTTATTGTTTCTTTACAAGAGCTCTGAGTCATGTAGCTGAATTTTATAAACAACAATAATATATTTCATTGAAATAACCTCGAAATGTTCACGTGGATAGGTACATGTAGTCGTAGATGGAATACTACAGTAATGGTTAAAACACTATAAAAAATATTAAATTGAAATGGAATGCCATGGATATATTAAAAGTCATTAAGTCAAAAATCACAGGGAACTAGACGTTATAAATCAAGTCAATACAATTTATGTTAAATAATTAATTAGTATTGCCAATTAAATGAACAATTGACTGACCATGTCGTTGTGATTTTATTAAATGTTATAATTTATTAAGTGCTAATTTAATAAATGAATGAAAAGGTTGTTTGTGTATGAAATGTTGAAAGATACAGGGTCATGGTCCAAGCAGGAAAAGTGTCAGGACCATCTAGGTTGAGCAAGGTTGTCATTGAGAAGGAGATAAGAGCACAGAATATTAAGAAATCAACAAAAGGTCAACCCAGGTTGGAATCTTTGAAGCTTGTGTCCACATACATACTGCATTACCCATGTTGTCGGCCATTACTCTGGTCAGTAAACTGCTTGTTAATTTATAGCATGGTCAATAAACAAGTTGTACTGGTTGGTCCACCATTATTCTGGCAGTAAATTGCACAATATACAGTACAGGGAACACATTGCACGACTGAGTTGGCCTTCTATTTATTCCTTATTTTGTGATCAGAATGGTAAAGGCTGCTATGTAGACTCATTGGTTAACATGGTCATCATGGCTGTAAAATGATTGTACATGTTTCTAGTGCTACTGGTTGTGTTATTGGTGGTGGTGATACTGGTTGTGGTGGTGATAGTGGTTGTGATGTTTGTGGACGTTGTTGGTGATTAAGTGATGGTTGTGATCAATGTTAGTGATGGTTGTGTGATTATTATCTGTGCTGGTGCTTCTTGTGTTGTTGTTTCTCATTGGTGATTCCCTGTATTTGTGTGACACAATCAGAATCAATTTTGGTTGTTTTTTGTTGTACACATGTGTCTACGATGCTTCTCTTTCCAAATATGGACCTGTATAGTAATTTAAGGTATATGGAGAATTCTCAGACACATATAATAAAAAATACAAAAAATAGCACAGACTTGTATTAACACACACATAACAGGAGAATCACCCTTGTTACTGCTGACATCATTGTTCATGTTGGTGTTAGCAATGTTACTGTTGATGATGATGTTGTTGTCATTCCTTATTATGCACACTTAATGTTGAAACATGTCCTTACCTGGAATAGGATGTCATATGCCAGTAAATAATTTTAGTTTTTTGGTATTTTTAGCAAAAATGAGCGATGGAGAAGATTTGGAGTTTTACAAGGCATTTGAAGATGAGTTATACAAAGAAACTAAATCAGATGATAGGTATTCTGGTGTGGTACTCTTTTAAAACTAACTTCAAATTTGTGGTTTCTATAACTAAAAACAGTCTTGAACTAAAATTATAATGGTTGTATTTTCATTTTAAAGTTCTGATGCAATTGACAGTGAATTAGAAGAGGAATTATATCAGAATGTTCATTTTGCTTCCTTATTTGTTGCCAAACCATCAAAAAATGAACAGGGTAAGAAACTGTAATTTCTTTTGGAATGAAAAATTTCTAACACTGGAACACATTACATGTTTCTTTTCTTGGTGGTATCTTTTAACCCATTCCAGTTTTCTCTGGATAAGTAAAATAATGTCAGGGTAAACCAAGGTAAAACTTGTTAAGTGGAATGTATCGGATGATACCACCATGATTATTTCTTGCCATGACAATTATATCCAACTGACATTGACAATATTAATTTCTATTTTTTTTATTTTATTTTATGAACTTAAATTAACTCTTCTATCAATCCATTGCTTTCATACTTCTCCATAGTTTGTATGTTTTGTATCAGTTTATACTGTATTATCTTTTCTTTTAAAAACTAGACACTACTGTTGAAAAATGTAGTGAGTTATTGGAGCCTAGAGATGAGAGAACAAAATCTCCAGTTGATGAAATTGATGCTAGATCAACTTATTTTATTGACAAGAAACCCGATGTTGGTATCCATAAATATCCAGGTAAGATAACCTTGATTGTTTTTATTACTCAGACTGTGAAGTGGAGTAAGGTGGTAATGGGTGGTAGTAGGTAATTCCTCCCATTATTTGAGGAAGGCAGAAGTTAAATAGGGATACATGTACCAATCATCCAAGGCTCATCTAAAAAATGCTCAACTATTGTATGTCATATTCCACATGGGATTGTTGATAAGGCAGCATAAGTGTACAAATGGCAACATTTCCCAAACCAATCCTTACTCAGAGCGCAAGAGAGGTCTACTAAACTCTACCAACATAAAAACATCTATTAAGCAACCTTATCCAAGTACAAACTACTTATAAATCACCACAATCTAGAATGCAGTCATTAATTGTTCACTTCACAAACTTACATTTTTCCTCTTAAATTGCAGAAGTAAAACTTGTGTTTGCTGATGAAAAGAAACATGGGTCTACTAATAAGGTAGTGTGATTTCAATGGCTTGGAAATATTGTCAGTAATATTTTATTGCTGCATTTTGTTCCTCAAATTTTCATTGCTGAATAGCCCAATAATACTTAATATATTCAAAGGTAAACATGGATTGTGAGAAGAAAGTATATCAGTACTTTTAAAATTAAAGCATATGATACTGACGCTGATTGAAATGGTCTGGGGTGAATCTAAATATTTTTTCATTATCTAGCTAGAAACTGTTATATTGACTACTTCTGGTCATTTAGAACACAATGGGGAAATCAAGGATGATTGGGGAATTCATGCAGCAGATTTGGTGGTAAATTTCTTTTTCATAAATTTTTGTCAAGACAGCAAACTCTTTACCTCTAGGATTTATTTTGAAAGTCTTTAATTATATTTTTGCAGTCTGGTATTTCAGGAAAGAAAAGGAAGAAACGCGATCGTGTACAATGCTTCAACTGCAATGAAAGAGGCCATCGAACTTTCGAATGTACCCAAGAAAAGGTGAGAGTAAATCCTAACTTCATCCTATTATCACTGAACCTCCTCTTTGACAAGTGAAATAATTTGATATTTGACTACAATACCTGAAAAACACTGTCATCTAGCAGTAGCAAGTTAGGTTAAACAAAGTGCATCTGAAACAGTACTGTTAGTGTATCAAAATCAATGATTTTTCAATATGTTTACATGTAGTTTTTAAATATTTATATGTCTCTGAGGATGATTCTGTAATAGAATCAAAATCAATGACAATTACCAGACAGTTCAGGCTTAGTTAACTCTTACATGTACAGGTATATTGTTAGACTTTCCCACTCACAAATTGTCAGGCTTTAAACTACAATAGATTTGTCAAGTATTGTTTTTTAAACATGCAGTGGTCATGTCAAGTCGTGTGGCGGAACTAACAATGTTAACTTTTTATTTTAGAAAGAAAAACGTTGCCTTCTTTGTGGTAAGAAAGGCCACTTGGTGAGAAAATGTCCCAATGAGCTTTGTTTTAACTGCCAAGAACCAGGTCACCAGTCACGTCAATGTCGGAAACCAAGATGTCGTCCTGAGTTCACTTGTCGGAGATGTCATGCACATGGTCACTTTGAGAATGTAAGTTATTGTGTGTCTGTCTGTATGTCTATCTGTCAATCAATTTGCTTGCTGGAGCATAACTTGTGTTAAAGCACAGGCAATAGTCATTGTAACTCGAACTTCAAACATAACCAACCATGAGTTGCTATTTTCACTTCAAAAGATTTTGTTTAAATTTGTGTAAAAAAAAATTGAAAACCTGCAAGTTTGATTTTTACAACTGCTGGACCAGATATACAGTTTCAACAAAAAGTAAAATTACAATTTTTAAAAAATAAGTCTCAGGGTAATGCTTTGCATGCTTGGTCTAGCTTATTCAGGCATTCAAAGGTGTTTGTTTCTTGCGTTTAATGCTTTTATTTTGTTCTTTATAGCTTTGCCCTGACAGATGGAGACAATATCATTTAACGGTAAATATTAAAGAGTTTTGAGGTCTTTAAATTAGTTCAAACGTAGTGCTCGTGCATCATTTCCTATCAGATATAACACAGTATATATATCTGGTATAACACAGCTCTATGCAGATGAACATAGCAAGTGTAAGGTTCATACTGTATGTGTCACTGATGTTAACCCCTTATTTTTAAGTACATATACTATAAAGGAAAATGAAATCTCCCAACACCTCATGAAAAAGTCATTAAATATTAGTTTAAAATACCTGAAAAGAAGTTATAAAATTCCTCCAACTATTCACAATAAACAATACTGGTAGTGAAGCCTTATGATTGCAATACCTTTTGGCAAATAAATCATGTGTAATTAGATTAAAAGTACCAGTAAATAAATTGCAGTATATGCTTTTTGCTGCTCTAAGTGAGAAAGTGGTTAAATCTTCCATTTATGTAAATTTAAGTAACAAACTGAACATCAGTGGAGAGTCAGAGATAGTCATTGATAGGTGTTGTTAGCCTACCATGCCAGTAGTTGTAAATCACTAAAGATATTATATGTTCCATTTATGTAAATTTAAATGACAAATTGAACACCAGTAGAGAGTCAGAGATGGTCATTGATAGGTGTTGTTAGCCTACCATGCCAGTAGTTGTAAATCACTAAAG
>JAOBAZ010037783.1:0-20522 GCA_026546875.1 Pteroeides caledonicum | reverse complement strand
TGGCTGCTGATAACAACAAGTAAGAACAACATTGATATCAGGTATGAACAGGTATGATATCAATATTGATTCACCTGTCCAGCTCAAGCATGTTCAATCCTGTTGAAAACAGCATCGAGCAACATTGTTAACAGCTGCGAACAGGTTGTGCGATTCCGCCCGTGTAAACTTGCCACAAATCAACCTCTCTGTGGACTGTGAACAAGTGAAATGTGAGCAAAGCAAGTGAAATGTGAGCAAAGCAAGTGTAAGCAGCAAAGTGGCAAGCATGTTAGTTTCGAAGCAACGAATGAGCGACAAAGTTAAAATTTAACTCTTTCAGTTTTCTCTTTCTTCCTTTCCACCGTCAATGCCATGCAGGATTGATTTTTTTTTTCCACCCAATGTTGCAGGAACTTTTTTTTTTGGCCGCGAGGGGCATGCAAGAATTTTTTCCCCAAAAGCCCACCCCCCTCAAAAGTTAAATGGCCGGCCTCTTATGAAAAATTAATTTACTTCTTTACTACTTAATCTACATACTTCGAGCAACACGTCTAAAGCGTCAGGCGACAAATAGGGTTGACAATAAGCAATAACCAATGTTTGCAGAGATTAAAGATAAAAAGTGACTATACGTGATAGCAGTATAATTGCATTCAAGACAATCAAGTAAGACCTGTTTTACTTCCAGACAGTCCATCAAAGCTATTTACATAATCCGTCCACAAAAAATACCGAGGCAATTTTGGTAACAAAAAGTACGCCAACTAGCAAACACGAAACCTCGACTCGGAGTAGAGGATAAAATAATTCAAATTCCAAGGGTACCAAAATATTGTTCTCGTCTAACCTAGCACGACAACTCCAGACGAGTTTTAGAAGACATTATCTTAACCAGCAGCGATAGTTGTGCACAGTATTATCTTTGGTGTTGATCCTTTATTTAGTACCTTGTGGAGGGCGCCAATGCTTTTTGAAACTATTGATACACACAATATTTACAAATACGTTGCGTGTGCGAAGTTTTTGTTCGCCTGGTAAAACCAGAAAGACTACGAAAATGGATGCTACACGCTTGAAACCCGGATAATTTCGTGTGTATTTGTAGCAAATAATGCAACAATCTGGAAACAGTAATATGGACCCATTGAACTCTTTAAGAACTGGAACGCTACCTTGAGATATCCTACCATTTGAAGGATTTGCCCTCCAAACACACGTATATGAAAGGCAAATCCTGGGTGCAATAATACGAAAACATCTCGGCCGACATTGCGAAAACGCTGACGTTCGAAACAATGAATTCAACGACAAAGCATGCCGTTTTTGGGAAGCCAGAGATTTCTCCTAGCAGCCAAACAGGGGTGGCTAGACAAATAGATCGCCTTTTTCAATGTTTTAAACCCCAGTTTTATTTAAAGCAGCTTTTGAAAGGAATGGCTATTGATAACATTGTGTGGCGTTTTAGTTTTAGTATACCAAAATTCCTTATTAAAATGCTATTGTGGTCAATTTTATAGTGTTCTTAGTGCAGATGTATTATCTAATACCGTGACATGTTTTAGTTTGATTAAAAAAAAAACAAACTCTAAAACATTAGGGGAAAAAAGCACTATTTGTGGCGAGCATTTTTAAAAAGAACAAAGTTAGAACAGTTTGAAATATTTTAGTAAAAGTTTTTGTGTCAGTTTTTCTTTTTGGTTTTGTCGCTGCTTTTCATTTTGTTTATTTGGCTACCACAGGCTGCTTTTCTTCGTACGTGGAAAGACTGGGACGAGCCCTGTTGATTTAGCTTCAAATATGGGGCCGGAGGTAACGCTCTAGTTCTTATAATATACATGTAGTTCAATGCATGGACTATGGCCATCTTAAGATTTTTAAAGTGTTTAGTGTACTGAAATAGGAAAACATTTCCTTCACCTCAGATTTATTGAATTGCAGCGACTCTTCATTTTCATTAGATTACTTAATTACAAACAACTTCAATCATTTCAACAAAGAAGCACAGTGATGTTAGTTGCGCAATTACAAGAATAATTTAAATTTTACAGAAATTATGCGACAATGGGAAGCAAACAAACGTCGCTATGCGGTACAAAACAAATATGTTCTTGTTACGACAACACCCAAACTAAAACGTTATCCCATTTAGAAGCCACGATTACCAAGATTCAGTGATCTACAATCTCGGTTTAAAATCGTCCGTCTTTACTTTGGTAGAAGTAAACGAGAACACGAATATGAATGGTGGATCATGTAAAGAGGAAATTTTGACATTGCCAAACCTACATTGCTTTAAAAAATAATTTACTCCAAGAGAACGTATGGAAGAACAATTAGATTGCCTTCATTAAATGGCATTGTCTCGCTCCAATTATACCACTGCCCATCGTCTGCAAAATAACCGGTGACCCCATTGACCTGGTCTTGAATATCTAACGATAAATTAGATATATCTTGGTAATGTTCAGGAGATTCTGACCCATCGAAGTCCTCTGTTTGTTGGCTAAAATCTTTTCTTTTCCACCTCACATCATGGTGATCTAACGTTTTACTTTTTTCTTGACTTGATAAACTTGGTGAACTTTGTGTTTTTTCAACTCTTAATTGCTCACTTACCACATCTTGCTTGTTATTATCACAACCAGTTTCGTCATCGTCCGTTGACTTCAAACGTTTAGCTAAAGGGGTCTGGTAAATAGAAGGTATATCACTACATCCATCTTTTGCATTATTTCTAGAATCATCAAACAAAGATTCTTGGTTTAAACTACTATCATTTTCATTAAAGTTTTCTTCCACTTTTTCATTATTCTCATTCCCTCCACCTGGGGGAGGAGTGGCAGAATTACTGCGTTTCCGTTTACTTCCTTTACTTATTCGTTCAATTTGTTTAGGTTTAACAGTCGATTCACTTCCTCCTGGTTTTTCTTCATCTTTTAACGAGCCATTGACTACCGGTGAATTACATCGCAATCCATTTAAAGGCGAGTTTGTGTTTCTTACGGCCTCTAAGTGATTTTGAACCAGCTTTTGCCATTTTTTAACAAGTTTCTTAGCCCGTCTAGCGATGTCCTCGTTTTCTGTCTTTTTTCGAAGTAAATTAACAGTACGACCAATCCTAGTTTGCTGAAGGAACAAAATGAAATGACATAGTTATTAATCTATGAGCTGACTAGCTTGAACATGTATGAGCTGACCAACTTGAACATGTATGAGCTGAATAACTTAAACAGGATTGTTACCAGACCTGTTCATAGCTGTTGAAACAGTACTGTTCTACGCTGATGAACGAACAGTGTTTCTTCTTGTTAAAATAGCAAAAAACAACGCTGTTAAATGATCAACATTGTTCATACATGATACAACATGTACATTTGAGCATCATGAACTAACATTGTTGAACAGGATTGTTCCAACGACTATGAACATGACTGTTCTAACAGAAATGTTTTTGTATGAATGTAATATTTTATTTTTTAATATAATAATTTTTGAATATAATTTTCCCCCCTATTATTTATGTCTGAATAATAAAGATAAATATCTTTGAATTTAAACTTCCTTCATATTTCATTTAAACTTTGCTTCAAAATTTATTTAAACTTTTTTTCATATTTGATTTAAACTTCCAGTCCTTCGATATTTCATTTAAACTTCCTGGGACGAGCGCGGCCATGGAATGACACATGATCACGATATGGCGGAAATATATCGTCCGCCATGTTTAGTGCGCTACTCCGTTGGAATATGTATATATTACCGATTTTGAATCACTATTAAAATGAATAGTGAGACAAAGGAAAGAGTGACTTATTTGCTCGAGGAGGCTTCGCGGCTCCTCCTAGCTGACACACGCTAGTCAGGTTCAGGCACATCTCCCAGAACCTGTACAATAACACCAGGTGACACTAGTCATGGCTGCACTCCACCTTGTAGCAGCCGATGTTCTCGAACAGAAGGAAACACGTCTGCAACCACCTCTCAAATTACACTTCAGAACACCATTCAAATTCTGTGATCAAATTGTTCTCCTGATCTTAAAACAAAATCTAAAAAAGCGTCTATGGGTACGTTGCACTCAGTCTTCCACCATGTTTGTCATTCCACGGACGCGCTCGTCCCAGGAAGTTTAAATGAAATATCGAAGGAAGTTGAAATAAATTTTGAAGCAAAGTTTAAATGAAATATAAAGGAAGTTTAAATTTAAACATAGTTACTGGAGTACATGGTTTGGAAACTCGATTAAAATTCAATAAAACTCATCAGTTATGTTGGGTAATGTTTTTGCAAGTTTAGGGTCCTTCCTCGTCACGTTATCACACTCGCTCCGGGTATATAAATGATAAATATACAACCCTACAGTCACCCCGTTCTTATTTATTAGACAGGTCATATAAGGGTTTTATTTTCAAGAATTAGCCTTAAAGTGCTTATGAAACGAAATTTTTCTTATTCTGATTATTGTTTTATTTGAAAGAACTCGTGAAATAATTGAAGAATTGGTTGACAGTTTTTTCATATCTCTTCTCGTTAGCGAGATATTAAGTATTCAAAAAAATTGGCTGTGACGTCACTGGTTGTGTACAGCGAATTTGGATATTGGAAAATTGTGTCTATCTTGAAGATTAATAAATGAAATCTTCCAAAACTTTGCATGTTGATACACAGAACTAAATGTAATAACACTGTACAGGTTTTATGTTTGCCTTGATGAAATGTTAGATTTTAGAAATGATGATTTGCAAAACGTAATTGTTCATTTTCTCTTTGGTAGTAACCTCTTGTATGTTGTTAAGTGTTTGAACAGATTAACAATGTCAGTACAAATCTCCTAAAACAGTACGAATGTGAAAACAGTTGCCACCGAAGAGAAAATAAACAATTACGTTTTGCAAATCATCGACTCTAAAATCCACCATTTCATCATGGCAAACATAAAACCTGTACAGTGTTATTACATTTAGTTGTGTATATCCACATGCAAAGTTTTAAATGATTTTATTTAATAATCTCAAAGATAGACGCAATTTTCCAATATGCAAATTCGTTGTACACAACCAGTGACGTCACAGCCAATTTATTTGAATACTTAATATCTCGCTAACGAGAAGAGATATGAAAAAACTGTCAATAAGTTCTTCAATTATTTCACGAGTTTTTTAAAATAGAACAATAATCAGAATAACAAAAATTTCGTTTCATAAACACTTTAATTAAGCGGTCTGTAACTAACAGTACGGACCACTCTGTTTTGACAGGAAATATTGTATTTGAACCAAAGCTACATCGGCCCTAGGCAGCCCAGAATTGTGCTGTTTGAAACTTTTTAAAAATCAAATTGTTAATATTTTTGGTTCACAACATTTACAAAGGCGTGACTCCAGAAAATGATGAATGCAACAGCGTGAAAAGTCTTGCGACGCGTGAAAACTAACACTGGTCACGTTTGTATAATTTTCGTTCATATAAGACAAGGTTGGCAAGTGTTTGGCAAAATGTAATACACAACTTTACAAATACACCAATCTCAGAAATTACATAAAGAAACGCTGCAAAAGCTACAGCAAAACAATCACTGATAGTTCTACTACATCCTTATAAAGATTCCACGTTTAAAACAATTTTTAAAGGCGTTAAAACAGCGAAATAAAACAAGAATTTCGCCAAGATTTGGAAATAAAAATCCGGGGTCACTCTGCCTACGGAAACGTCATCATTTTTAATTTTCATTAATATTTTTTTACTTTCATTAATCATTAAGTAATGTAAGCTAAAAGTAGCCAATGAGCATTTAAAAACATTACGTTTCCCTATGTGACCCCGGATGGTTTTTCAAGATACACCTATCGCAAAATTGTAGAAATATTCCAAAATTAGAATTCTTACAGCACTTCCTCTATTACGCGTTTGTGACTTTTAGCAGAACTTAAAATTAACTCGCCCAAGTATCGCTGTTTGCAGGTATAGCTTTCTTAAATTATCAATCTTGCTTCACACTAGTAGTTTTTATTCGGTATGTCTGGTATAAACAATGCGTTTGGAAACCAGAAGTGTGGTAAAATTATTCGCTTCGATAATTTCGGGATAGGTGTATTTCGGCGAGATTCTTGTTTTATTTTGCGAATTAAATTTCGCCAAACACTTGCCAACCTTGTCTTATTATATTGAAATAAAACAATATTAAGGACCACACGCGTGTAAGTGTCCAGTGCCTAATGTACAAACTAAACGCGTTTGTACATTTTGTTTTTTTTCTTGCAACCAGAAACATTTTTGCGGGTTTCGTCACATTTATCGGATTTATTGACAAGATTGAGTTCGTGCGGTAAGGACAGTAGGTTAATCCAGGGCTCGTTCGTACGGCTCGGTGCACAAACAAGCAGAAAAAAAATTGAACCGTTCAGTGCCCTCTAGTACGGACTCGCTCAGTGCTATAACTACAGTTTATACTTCGACGAGTGCGAAAACGCATTAACGTTCTATGTAAAAACAGAATATGTCCTTGTAATAATTATGTCATACTCAGGTGATTTAGCAGAATCTTCCACCAATGTTTCACTTGTTTCATCTTCGTCTTCATCTTCATCTGCTTCATTGTCATCATCATCGTCATCAGCATCGTTATCATCTTTTTTACCAGTCAAGTCATCATTTCTTTCAACACCTGCACTTTCTTCCTCACTTACTTCATCTTCCTCATCACTGCTAAAGCTCATATCAATAAGTTCTGCAGGTAAATATGGCTCACCGTTTGGGCCATTAGGCAGCTACAAAGAAACAAACTGTTATTAAAACAAATCAACAGATATTCCAGTGATGTACTTAAGATTGTACAGTGTGTATCAAGAAAAAACTAGTGTGAAATTCTAATTAGTATTACAACAAAATAACATAAGTGCTACACACACGCGGATTGTAACTTACAAAACATATCGTGTTTTGGTTACTTTATAAAATAAATACCTAATGGTATTTCGAATTGAGAAAGCTAAGAAAACACTGGCCTACAGCTCGTGTTTTCTCTGCTTTTCTTAGCTCTCGCAACACCTCAGCGTGTTTGGACCAGGCCATCCAAACACGCCAATCATTATAAGAAATGTCTTTAACATACTGTATTCTATTCATTTGACAGATATAATTGCTTTGAATCATTTAGCGAGCCGTAAACAAAAGATTTTCTACGTACGGGACAAAACCGAAAAACTCAAAAAAAAATTATCCTGTAAATTATGTTGTGTACCATACGGACTTTAGAAGTTCAGGACAAATAAAACAGAACAACGAATAAACCGTGGTCATGTTGAAAGATAAAGCCTTAAGCTTATTTTTAAGCACATTTTATCTAATTTGTGTGAAATAAATACTATTAGTAAAATAAAGCTAATTGATCTCCTTTGTAACTCAATGTAGTTTCGAAGAATCAAATCAAATTTCAAAGACTAGGCTTTTTGTATACACACTGTGTTTACTAAATACCACGTTTTTGATGACAAACAAATACATGTATGACAGATACTCAGTTCAGTAATGAAATGTTATAATAAAAGTAAGTGTAAAAGAAGTAACAGTGTTGTTTTCGAACGTAATTTAATTTCTAATATCGTCGCAGTTGGGGTAATTTCTAATTTTACCTCGAAAACAAAAATTCTCAACTTTTTCCTTATTACCATGCAAAGCCAAACATCTAAAAATCATGTACTTTTTTGAACAAGAACGCTCCTCCATCTCAATTATAAACCCCCACCTATACGCCATGTATTTTCATTTCCAATCAAATTTTACACAAAAAAACAGATTAGTATAGAAAATTACAAGGTTCGAGGAAAATTAATAAATAAGCATATTTCATGAAGTGATAGGATTACTTATGAAAAAAAAATGCGTAAGCCTGGAAAATCCTAGCTTCCTAGGCTCAGTACTAGAACTTAGGTATTATGACATGAAAACATCAAGTGTTCAAGAATATGAGTTACGAAACTAAACTAAGCTAAGCTAAACTAAACTAAACTAAACTACACTGCACTGCACTGCACTGCACTGCACTGCACTGCACTGCACTGCACTAAACGAAACAAAACTGGACTAAACTTAGACGATATTTCTTATTTCTGCCAGTTTGACCTGGAGCAGAGTGGGGGTAGAATTGTAATCAAATATTGGCGGACATTTTTTAAAACTCGCCTGTACTAGCCACTAATGGCAGCCACATTACTCTATAATGTAACCTAATGCAACTAAACTTATATTAAATATCGTACAGTATCTGGTTTAAAGTCAAGTACCATACCTCTTCCGTTCTTTTCACCAGTTCTTGTAATTTTCTTAGTTTTTTTCTGGCAGCATTCAGTTTTCTTTAGAAATAAAAAATTAGATACACGATAAAATATATGAAATGTTTGGAACGCGTAGAAAATTTAATTTCTTCGTTGCAAATGATATCGGTAGTTCATCCATGAACGAAAAATAAAAAGGGGCCCAGATTAATATATTTTAACCGATCCGATTTTAATCGAAAGCATATGGGAAAAGCGACCCACAAGGAATTGACCCACGGCCTTAGCCATGTTTAATACTCAGTGTTATATATAAAAATTCATAAAGACAGAATTTTTATATATAACAATTTTTATCATACACTATTCGTACATGGTTGATTTCTATTTATTGTAATTTGGGGTAAACATTGCTGCATACATGTTAAAATACTGAGCTAGGCCATTTTTTCTTGTCTGGGTTTACGCTTTCCGTGCGGGAAATTTATCGCAACAATGCATTTATAAATTATATATAGATCCATAAAAGTGCATCAATTGCTTTCTCCTAACAGTATGCCTACATTCCAAGAAACTATTAATCTTTCAGCGCAATTTTTCATATGCGTGTTGCCCAACGTTTTATTCAATATTGTACTTCATTACGTTTTAATCTAGCAACGTGATCAACTAAATTTCTATTAAACTTAATTCATGCTCTTTAACCTCACTGTCCTTACTTTAACTTCTCTTGAAATTCAGGATCCTCTTGCCACATAAGTGAGCTAGACACTGAACCGGACGTTTCATTATCTGTTTCGCCACCAACAGCTGCAGAATCTTCATCCTCATTACCAACATGTACAGCACTGGAAACAGCTCCACTGCTCCCGACTTGACCACGAACAGACTACAAAAAATAAGTCATTTTTTATTTCTCATTTCAATTTTCTCTCCAAACAATGCTCGCTACATTACAAACATTACGACTTCCAATAAATTGTAATATAACTGCCATCATATTTCCATTAAACTTAAATGACCCAAAAATCATCGTTTGTGAGAAACGGGTACTGTTAATTTACCGTAACAATACAGCTAATTGCCTAAAACATAAATTTGTTGTGAAACCACTAGCTTTCCAAATTCGCTAAAAATCCTCAGCACCATTTAGGGCTACTGTTTATCAAATTTCGGATCTCGCAAATCACATAAAAATTTAATGCAGAAGGTTCCATAAATTGTGACCAGTTTTGAGACAGCGGAGTAGAGCAACAGCTTGAAATATGCAGGGCGTAAGTTCGAATTTTACTTAAGTTACCAGTGAAAAAATAAAGTTTTATATTCAATGAAAATGAAAAAAAAAATTAAATTATAGATATCCTGATTACGAACTTTCCACGGTCCTCGGAAAAGAGCAAAAAGTTTATAAAAAAGAGACAAGAACATTTCCTCTTCTAGATTGCCATACTTACGTTATTTTGTTCAGTGATCTGTTTCAAGTTAGCTACCCTTTCTTTCGCTGCTTTCACCTGCCTAAGTATTTATAAGACATTCAACAATAAGTTGTGTTGGACTCCAAATTAACTCGACTGTACATGCAATGTATTTTTACCGTAATTTTGCTAAGAGCTCCGGATCATCAATTCCGGAATCTAAAATCCAGTCAAGACTTTCTGAAGGCATCCCGTTACTCCTTTCTATCTCTTCATCTTCAGTTGCCGTGTCTCTGGCAGATTCAGAAGCTGTCTCATCAACAGCAGCTGGGTTTGGTCTAACCGCAGGCCTATTGCTTCTTGCTCTGTCTGGATTATCGTCCTCTAAGGGTTCCTGAAATGTTCAAAATTTAAGAATTTATTCACGCTACGAATAACACAAAATAATATTATAATGAAGCAAAATTAGAACACGTCTGGCAAGAAAACCAAGGTTTGCAATGCACGGGCAAACGAGATTAATGATAACAATCACAAATTAAATCGACGAAATAAAAAGCAGTTTGAACCTCTCCTAGGGTTTCCGTTTAGTTGCTACAGGAATTACCATCATTTACTGACAAAGCTAATATTTTGGATAAATAAACCTTAATGCTATTTTTTGTTAGCTAACCAAATGAAAACAATACACTACATCATAGATGTAAGCTAAGTAGTTTTGTTCATGGCTCATTCCATGGAAACTCCAGAATAGTCCAAAAGAACCTCGGAAAGCAATTACATGTATTAGTCAATAAACAAAAATTGTTTGAAGTGGTGCAGTATTATTGAAATAAAATAACGAAAATGAACTAACGTCTTGGTCGCCAAAAAGGTCTTTTAGTCTTTCAAGTTTATCACGAACATCTTGCAATTTTCTAAATAAGAATAAAGAACTTTTTTATCGCATTGGGCTATGACAGTAAAGAACAAACAAACTCATACTAAAACACTAGAATAAAACAAAAACAATTGGAGAACAAAAAACCTTAGAAGGGTTATATAAGTTAGTGACACACCTTAATTTTCTGTGAAGTTGCAAGGCTTCTAATATTTTCTCATCATCAACATTGTCGCCAGTATCTTTAGCTGATTTAGTTGTAAACGGAACGTCCTCTTCGCCGTTCTGGGTTGCCTCATTTACGTTCCTCTCTTGTGATAAGGCAATTTCTGTAAAACAAACAACTAAACTGCTTAACGTACGTTCAAATAAAAAGGGCGCAGACGAAAACTACACTAAACTATATTTATACCGGAAAGGGCTATCATTTTAGCAAAACTGTTCAAATCAAACAAATACTAAAGTACATGTATCAAGACCGTCAGAGAAAATCTGCCACATTTGCACAGTACTGGAAGCACTCTTTTCACATGTGACTGAGGCGATATTGTATCAGATAACGTTTCATTGTAGGAATAAAGCTGTTGTCACAGAGATGAAAGGCAAAGGAACTCGCCGCTACACCACCATACAACGCCCTATGACTAATTAACCTCATTTGCCACAAACTAGTATACTGCGACATGGAAATTATTTCAAATGAAGTTATGCGGCATAACTTCTATCACACGTACGGCACAATGGAAAAAGGGTATACAGTATATACAAAAGTAAAGCACAGAGGCATTGGAAACATGAGAGCGAGACACTAAATTTCACAAGGCGACTCTGGATTCTGAAAAAGGATTCCTCAAGTTCAAAAAAACGATGATGATAATAAGTATTAAACTTAGTTTTTTTTGGTAAAATGATGTGCGTAAAACACCACAAATATCCCGCGGCTTGTCAGTCTCGATTTCTTAATAAGTAAAGCACAGTCTGTAGTCTTGCAAAATGGCAGGTCAGCGACGCCTTTATGGTAAATGAAAAGGACACGACCTCACCTGTCGCGTCGACATTTGGTAATAATTAACAAGCTCCACAATTTCTAATACTACCCAAAAATAAAGTGGTTGATATAACTAGATTTTTTTTTACACAGGACTAACAGCTTTTAACCGATTATTCGTAAGTCAAGCACAGGGGCGGGAAAAGCAGTGAACCTGGAGCTGTTGTATGGCCAACTATAACTTAAAATCCTATTTTAGGCCTAAAAAACATTAGTTGACTAAAACTAAACCCTAACTAAACCAGATTTCAACAACTAATAGCTATTGTAAGCAACTAATACGCTATTGTATGGGTAATAATGGTCATAGAGAGTACCTCACTAAATGAATCTAAGTTTAAGGCAAACTTATAAAAAAAGTTGGGCTTCATACAAAATAGTTAACGCACAAAATATGACAACCGTGTGTAAAACTAAACAGCAAACCTGTATATATAGTTATTATAGAAAAACAAGTATCCTAATGAGATAACGCAAATCAGACAAAAACTCAAGTGACTTTACAACACCACAGGATTATTTGGTGTGTTTGGGCGTAACGGTAACGTACATGTTTTTATAACGTACATCTTTAACGTGGTACAAAAGCAAATGGCACATAGAATGATGACACAGTGACATTTCGCTTTGTTATTTCTGTAATTGTAACATTGCAAATTTCACAGAAATCTTGAGCGGTTCCCGAAAAAAAAGGTCAATTAAACGAATTTTTTATCAGCGGATATATTGCATTTTGTATTTGTAACACGTAGCTAATTTGACGCTCTAACTGGTTTGCACTTTATAATTTCCCCCACTATCAACAGAGCACGTTTATTAGTACATTAATTTATCAAAGCATAGGCATGAAACGCACGAATAATGTGTGTGGTAATTAGTAATTTGTCGGTATAGATGTTAATTTTACTAACACTTTATGGTAGGAAAATTAACATCAACACTATAACAGCCGAGAAAAGCCGAGACAACGACCGGATAAACCTAATTGGTGTATGATATACCGGTACACTGCTGTTATCGGATAATCTACGTAATATACTGTACGTACGTTTTCCAAGTTGCATCTCTCTTAATTGATGCAGTTGCTCAACTAGAGTATCCATCTCTCTTTTTTTCTGTTGCAAATCCATTAGCCTGCTTTCTAACTCAAGACGTTCTTGAGCTGCATCAGCCATAGCCAACGCTTGAGCCTTAAAATACAAGTTAAATTGTAGTTTAAATAACATTTTAATAATTTTTATTAAAATAAAGTGTCTATGAAGCAAAAGTAATTATTGTCTTATCTGAAAGAATTCGTAAGACTATAGTATGGCTTTGGCATGCTAATTACGTCCCACTGCATAATGAGTTGTAACAAAAGGTTAGGTACATATATCTCCAGTGCTACCAAAGTAAGAGAAATATTTCATGAATATTTCTGAAATGTTATTCTTTCATGTTATTCTGCTATCGAAGTAAACATACTGAGAATGTGTGTGCTAGTATGCTGGTATATGCAGTTGAACACATTAACGAAATTTTTGTTGGCATTCGCCGAGATATTACGTTTTCTGTGTACCGGGTAGCTCATTATGTATGAATGTATGACCGCTGTGGCGTAATTAGCATAGACCTGGCAAGCAAACTAAAATATCTTAACAACGAAACAAGCAAACGAAAAACTAGAAACGACTTACTCTAGCTTATGAACTCTTTCAATTAAGACGATAATAGTTTTTCCTTCACAGGCATTTTTAACATTACTCAAGGACGTTCAAGCATTTCTTTATAGCTTAATTAAGGACTTTCAAAGCTTTAAATTCTTTAGTTCAAATTGTAGGACATCCAAAGAAAATTCAAATTTGGTACGAACGCTGCTGTTAAACACAGATATTCTATAAAACAATAACTTATAAACAGATATACACGAGGACACTAGTGACACCAAAGCATACTTGGCTAACAGGTACGATTCTTTATCCTCGAGTGATATATTGGAATAAATATAGTACTACTGTATAAAATAGTACTACTGTATAAAATAGTACTACTGTATAAAACAAAGTTAAAGTTCCTTTAAGCAAACATTACCCGCGATCAACAAATATTGATTACTTCATGGTTGGTGAGTGCGTACGATTTTTATTCACGAGTTGTAAAAGGTTGCTTAAACAAACGAGTGAGTTTAGCAATCTTTCACAACTAGTGGGTAATAAAAATCGTACAAACGAACCAACCATGAAGTAATTTGATTATTATATACGTAATGAGATGAAACATTTTAAAACTTATTGGCACGTGATGTCACCTCGTGAAACAACCACGTAACGATTCCAAGCAAATAACAAAATATATTTAAATATTTTTAAATATTAAAACATTTAAAGAACTGTTTACCTTTTAGTGCTTGCTTGAATCATTTTAGAAATTCTATTTAAGATATTTCCACGTGTTTTTTGGAGAAAAATAAACAGTAAAAGACCAAAAACTCATCGGTCGGCAGCCATGTTTACAAACTTTTAATGTGCTATCCTGTGCACAGAACGCCCAAGTCAAATTTCAACAAACCAACCATCCAATCAAAACGCACATACGATGGTTTTTCAATAGTAAGAAAAATCGTACGACCAATCAAATGGCAGATACGACAAATTTTCATTAGTGAAAAACATCGTATGCCGTGTCATACGATTTTTATTTCATCAATTTACTGCACAGAAATTTCTATATTTATATAATAAAACGCTTTCTTACCTCATTGTCTGGTGTTACCGAGCCTGTTGATTCATAAACCAAAGCCTATATTCATATGAAATTTAAGTAAATTAGAGAACATCCATTAATAGGTACACTGTAAAAAGTTCATTTTTACACCGTAGATTCTAAAACAATTTTTATCATTAGATAATTCAACTACATTTATTTAATTTTTTTTCAGTTTTTTGTTAGAAAGTACTTAGAAAGAACCCTAAGAAAGGTCCCTAAGCGTAGTGAAACAATAGGATTTGTTTGTAAGACTTCATTATCTGTCTGCATATAATTTATTTATTAATAACTTTATTCACTGCCCCCTACTTTCCAAATATATGATATACAAAATTATTTTATTTGAGAAACAAAAATAAACTCTTTTTTTCATCAGTTTTTTATTCATGCTAATTTAACCCTCTATGATTGCACGAAATCCTTTCTCTTCACAAGTAAAATGCAAGGCAAGCGCCGCCGGAAGGTGAGGGGGTATTCACCCCTCCAATCCTCTTTTGATATATAGAGTGTATGCCTTCCTCGATGTGATAGTTACATGGTTTTCAAAATCATGCAGAATGCACGTATGCATCTGGATACGATTGTGATCGTAAATACTGTTGTTATTTACTGTAATTTTAGATTAAACTCATGTGTTATATCTCGAACACACTGCTTTGCGCTTTTGTTGCTTAGTCTCAAACGCAAAGGTGATTGCGCAAGCCGATGCCGTTCGAAATTCTACAGCTTATCCTCGCGCTGAAGCTCGCGCCGGCCCTGATGTGGTGGCAGCAAGAGTAAAATACTAAAGGTATGCAATTCCAGTAAAAGGTTAAATTTATGGTATCGTTATTATATCGTTACCATGTTGTGATGGCGTTCGTAATCCAGCCAATAATCATCTAATACTAAAACACTTACTGGCTGGTTTATGCTTGGTCGTTGGTTCTTGAAATTCTCCGGTTTTCGGTCAGATGGTCTCTTATTACGAGCAACCTGAAATGAAAAGAATGAGTGTACACAAACAAAAAAATAATACGATATATCGATATAAAACCATACAAAAACAAAAAAATACGATATAAAAATTATCATACGAATATCTATTTACAGTTATGTACGTTAAGGTTGTGACCTAGTCCTCTATACAGTACCTTACCTGTTCATCTCTATTCAACTGCCTCCAGTTAGCATCACCTCCAGTACGTCCAAGCTAAAAGCATTAAAAAGGTATATAAAAGAAATACCGCTTCACGTTCGGAACAATATTTGCAAAACTGTTTAATACTTGTTTGAAGAAAGAGTAAATCAAGAAAGTGCCAACTCAATGACGCCATTGTAAAGTATGTCTTATTGAAAAAGAATGGAAAATGGTGTTACCTGAGGAGAACGAGAAACATCAGATCTCTCTGCTCCGTTTCTGCCATTAGTGCTACCAACATTGCTTCTTCTGGCTGAGGTCTCGTTTGGATCACCGTTAACACTCGACACACGTAATCCCTGGAAAGAATTTAGTTATCAACGTCAATATCACCATACATCTAAGAGGTTTGTGAACAAAAAACTACACAATATAGCAAGCACAATTAAGAATTTACAATACAAGTGATATATTTCAATAAAACATATACAATATAGCACCTCGTTCTCTGCTTCTTTAAGTTGGTTTTCTGCGGCCCGTTGCAGATTTAGTAAGTCATTCTGGCGTTCTTGCAGTTCTTTTAACTTTAAATAATAAAAACTTACAATTAGCTATCGTACAACATTTGACGGCTACAAACGGTAGTCATTCTCAAAAAGATATCTCACATGGTGAAATGTAATAGAACTTTACTCAATGTTCATCTGTCTCGTTCCCAGTGTAATACGAGCAATCTTCACATACGTCGTAAATGTGCAAACAAAACACATCTTTTGATCAGTGAGCTCGATACATACTTTATATAACCGGAGGGAAATCTTTGTATTCCCGAGTGAGGCCAAATTTATAATTGTAGTGCGTCATTTCCAGTCCCTTTGCTCGGTATCGCACGTAAACTGTGCAAAGGGCCAAGCAAAAAGACTGGGAATGACGTAATACGCTGAATTATAAAAAATATCAGTTTCCGGAAGTGCGAAAGTCCCCGAGATGTCCCTCCAGTTATATACTAAATCGAGCTCACTGCTTTTGACTCACTTGCGCCACTTCATTGCGTCTCGGCGTTGATTGGGAAATAAAAATAATTTGACTCAGTTGGGAAATCGTGTTGTTTCCAATACAATGTTTACCAGTTAGAAAACAAAGCACTACTTGAGGAAACACCGAAAATCTCAAATGTTGTCGTGTGGCAGTCAATCTTTTAGCCAATCAACGGTGAAATCCGCCTGTGTTCATGTTAAAAACTTAAAAACTTAATCTGAGCGGTGTAATCCACCTTCTTCTATATTTAAAAAAAACTTTGAAAGGCTCGTGAATAACCTGTTTTTGTTGCTCGACCATTTTGCGCAACAAAGCGTGTTGCTGCCGAAGTTCTTCTAAATCTTCACTTTGTTCTGATGTAACATCGTCCTAGAACATAACACATGCATAAGCTCGATTGTAAAATACTCGTCCCAGTGAGCTCGATACTTTATATAACTGGAGGGAGATCTTTGGATTACCGAATGACGCCAACTTTTATAATTGTAGTACGTCATTACCAGTCCCTTTGCTCGGTCTTTTTCGGTCTTTAGTACGTGCAAGACCGAGCAAGGGGACTGGAAATGACGTACTACAATTATAAAAAGTGGCGTCATTTTCCGGTAGTGCGAAAGTCCGCGAGATCTCCCTGCAATTATATACATGTAAATCGAGCTCACTGACTCGTCCAATTTAACGACTTCTGCTTTTGATCTTTGTACATATATAGTCCTATGCACTGATCTGAAAACTACGACCGGATTGAGCATGCTTTTGTACTTATTCCGTCAATTACGAAGCCAGAATATTTATAATGAGGCGAGATTTTAAAGTTACTCAAAATCTTAGCAAAATTAGATCACTTAGTGAATGAAGTGCAACTTTTATAAATATATGTTTTTTCCTATATAGGTAAGTTTAAAGTATAACATCCAACATCTGTATTAATGAGTTTTAACGTTTAAAGCATTAGATAATATGATTCGTGACAACCATCTTGCTGTGACCTCATTACTTATTCATTGCCAAATTTTTTGGAGAAAAGAGATAACTGTTGAGAATTTTCTATTCAACTAATGTTTATCTCGTCCCACCACCAACCAGAAACGATAAGAACTTCTTCTGCTATCTTAGCAACACCATCGTGGATTTGTGGTGGTCACAGTAATATGGCCGCCAATTTCTTCATTTATGCATACCAAATGCGCTATCCAGTTCTAGTTTTCAGATCATTGGTCCTATGCCCATGACAACACATTTCTTGAATTCATTTACAAAACTACGTTTGAAGTATTTCAAAAACATTGCAACATTCATCATTGTACGTAATGAAAGTATAAAAGTGGACAAGTATTCTACAATTGCTACGATATTAATTAAACGGATGAAACAACATCATGATTAAAATGCATGTTAACCTCAAATCGAATTTTTGACTATTAGTACTGAACACAAAAAGTTAGTTAACAAGTTATACATATGGATTAAATTTTCATTTAGACTTTTACTTTCTAAGATATAACAGCTTAAGCCTCAAGGTAAAGTGAAGTAAATTGAATTTACTTCACTACAAAACCTAACCATAATGGAGTTTTCTTTTGAGCAACACACCGTTCAGTCGTAATTGTAAGACTTTGTCTGTGAAAAAATGCAAGCTGTACTCGAAGTTGCGTTGTTGAGATCCAGGCCTTTTCGAAATCTCATCTCAAAAATGGACTAATTTGTATGTTTGAACCATTATACCTGCAATTCTAAAACTCTAAATCAAAACCTATTTTAGAACTCATTGTATTTTCTACGTTTTTACGCTTCATCTTAAAGGACATTGGCAACAAATTTTTTTTATTGTCTCAAATGAAAGAACTCTTAAAACTGTTTAGTAACTTCTTTTAAAGTTTTGTCATATCTCCCTTAGTTCTCCATATATTTCATTTCAAATTTCAGTCCCTTAGTTCTCCATATATTTCATTTCAAATTTCTCTAAATTCTGCTTTCGTCCGCCATCTTGGATTTTACCGGATATGCCGAAATGACGTCAAGGGCAGGATCACCCAAACTTTTATCTTGAAGACCACATTAAAATATCTGACTTAACAATGCTCTCTTAACACTTCGCTGTTACTTGTTGGTGTGGAAACCGTCAAACAAACATTTAAATCCGTCGCACAACGAAACGCTAACAATTTTTAACCAGCACATGACGTCATCAAATCCGAAGTTAATGAGGTAAAAAATTGTTCCAAGGTGGTGGACTAGAAAAAGCACGAATTATAATTATCTCGCAAACTAAACAATATATGAAGAAACTGAATAGGATGTTATTAAACAGTTTTAAGAGTTCTTTCATTTAAGACAATAATGTCAATGTTTTTTAATCACTAAAGCCCATTTTTTACAAAATTAAGTTATTTTATATAAAAGTATTTCGATTTGTTTAAAAAACTTTTTATCCCACGTGTGCTTCCAGCCGCAGCCAACCTCTTACTATGGGAAATCTCCGCGAGTAATGGATAAACTAGTTATTATAAACAGCATGTAAACATAACTAGTAACATTTAGTTAAAAAATTAAACAACGTACAGCGTTTTCTCCATCCAAAGACATGACACTGGTTGAAGGTGTGTTAGTCATTGATGACTCATGACGAACTGCCTGTGGGTAATAATACCAAAATTAGAAAACCGGTTAGATCATATACAACAATTTTACTTTAACTTGGAAGTTAAAATGATATTTTGGACTACCAGAACAAAATAATAAATTTTGTTAGCTAGATGTGAAGATTTCAAAACGTTTAATACTGTACATGTACAGTAGGATAGAGAAAAGAATATTTGCTAAGCTAAATGTACAGTATCAAAAAGCGAAGAAGATGGTACTAAACTGCCAAACATGCGATTTGCTGACGTTTCGAGCAAAGGCCTTTCATCAAAGCAAACCTTGCTCTGATAAAAAGGCCTTGACTCGAAACGTCACCAAAGCTTTTCCCACATTTGGCAGTTTACCATCTTTTCGCTTTTTAACCCTGAATTAAATACTGCCTACGCTGCACCTAAATCTAAATGTACAGTACAGTACCTTTTCTTCGTATACATTTAGATGAACGTGAGCATATGAAAGTGGAGAATGAAAACGTTTTTAGCTCAGTTTTACTTACAATGCTTCTTTGAACGAAATCGACGTAGGTAGCTTCTTGAATTTTAAGATGTTTTATTAACTTCGCCAGTTTGTCCATTTGTTCCAAATCTTCATCCTAGATATTGAAAAAGAGGTAATTTTTACATTATTAGGCTACAACGTGTGATTATTAACTGTTTTCTACAGACTGACATGCTGATTGCCTAACCAAGAAGATACAGTATAGCAGTCATTCAGCTTCCTTTTATCTTTATTAACTTTGTAATGTATCCCGAATAGTATACTTCATAACCCTTCGCCAGGAAATGCATGTACACTGTACTATTTTATACTTAAGAAATATACATGTAAAATGGTTTTCCTTGTGTTTATATACTCTGATATATCCACGCGGGATGTTGCAAAACTTTCAAAAAGCGTAATAAAAACAGGAGCCGTAGGTAAGTGTTTTTTAGCTTTTCGAAAGCCGAGCAACACCCCCAGAGCTTATATCAGAGTTTATAAACACCATCAGGCTTAAAATGAAATTTTAAAAAATTATCCAAGAGTGAAAAAAGCGCGGGAAAAAACGTGTTTTTATAACCCCTCGACGCTGTCTCGACGAGCCAGACACAAAAAAACATTGTTTCCCGAGGTTTCAGTAAATGTTTTAGTATAGAGCTAAGTGTCAAAGTTTGAATAATTCACTTGTTTATGCAATTGAAATTGTAGCACACTAGCTAGCACTTAGTAGGATTCTTTCGCTACGTCATAGATGCAGCTAGGTTAATAAATGTTTGATTTTGGACAGCTTGTGTCGTCGTCAATAAACGTTTTGTGGACTGGCACGTGATACTGTTTTGATCAATCAGAACACAAAAATGTTCAACTTTGACAATAGCTAAATATACATAAATTTATATAT
>JAOBAZ010037672.1:0-12683 GCA_026546875.1 Pteroeides caledonicum | reverse complement strand
TATCAATTCATATTCGAGATAGCGAAATGCAAAATATTTTTTGTAAAAGTAGAATATCTTTTTATAACAAGATATGATTTATAATTTATATTTTGTTTTATATAATTTATAAATTGATTTTGCAATATATTGGAGGCCCCTTTCAAATTAGCCAATAATGTTTATTGTCAATCATGTATGTCCTTTTGGACACGACGTCTGTTTTCAGTGCTTTAACATTACCCTCTTATTTTAAACGAAAGCATATGTTTTACATTTTACACATACCTCCATCAGTTTGAGTGAAGTCAGTTCTTTTAATAAAACCCAAATATCCAGTACGTGCGTAGTTCGTCACTGTATCTCCAGTAAAAAGTTTAGCTTGAAAATGTTCGGCAGTTAACTTATCCTCGCCATTTGTATTAAAGTAACCTGTACCATTATGACCACTACTGACCCAAATCTATAATCGAAAGACGTACGTACTACAAGTTAAAAAACGTAAACTACCCCAGCTTTGCGTAAAAACGGAGCTGACCTAACCTGACCTAACTTAACCTGACTTGACCCGACCTGACCCGACCTGACCCAACCCAAACGGAACGGAACTGAACTGAACGGAACTGGACTTAAACCCAACTCAACCCAGCCCAGCCCAACCCAACCATACCATACCATACCATACCATACCATACCATACCAAACCAAACCAAACCAAACCCTGTTTCACTGAAACTAAACCACCCTTACTTCGCCTAAATGAGAGTCACCAAGCATTCCTTTGCTTTCTGGGTTTGCTATCACGACTTTGACACCAGGGAGAATTTTTCCGGATTCTTGTAAACATAAACTATGTGGACTGCCTTTTTCTACCAGCGTTACGCTACAGATAAAAAGAAAAATTACTAAACGGAAAGAAAAATTAATTTTTGATAAGGAAAAAGAGTGTCACGCGGCTTCATTTAAAGGCTAATTTAGATGAATAGTTTTAATTGGTTGGATTATGCTGTATTTAAAGTATAGTCTCTTAAATTTTATCAATTAACAATTTATTCAAAGTCTTTACCGGTCATTCCTTAACGCCCTTGTATCAACGTAGACAGAACTTGTTTCTGGACTAGCCGAACCCTAAAAAATTTAGAAAAGAACAATGGCTTGGACTTCGACAGAGTTGGAAGTGCAATCAGTGATTGACAACCAAATGAAACCCTTAGCCTATGGGTATAAGTAATGGGTTTATACAATGTGTGTACGTGTACGTGTACGTGTACGTTCGTGTACGTCCGTGTGTACATCCTTGTGAGTACGTGCGTGTATGCGTGCGCGTGTATGTTATTTATCTAGACAGTATACCTGTGTACAAACAGCAATATTAACGCGACATCCAAACGAAGTGCTGACCGATCTTGGAGATAGTCCCAAACCAGAAAATAAAGCTGAAAATGCTGAAGTTAAATTAATCCGTGGTCTTTCTTCCGCGACAACTACGCATGACCGAACACAGGCTAAGTTCACACCTTTGGCCTAAAATAAGAAATGACGTCATTTAGTGAATTAATAACACGAATATGGCTACTTTTAATTTATATAATAGCCTTAAAATAATATTTTGTATTAATGTATCAAAGTTTATTTGGCGCTACTAGAAAAGATCCAGGCTAAGAAAGACTAGTCTGTAAGGCGGCACAGTCGTCAGTATCTTCTAGTTATTTCATGCTACGAAGACCTACATTCCGAGATCTCATCTCACTTGCCACTTGTCATGAGGTGATATTTCAGAAAGTCAAGGCATTTTCTGAGTCAAAAGAGGGGGTTTCTCTTCAGAAATCAAATGGACTAGCTATATTATTGGAATACAATAAGAATAATAAAGTTAGTTTACCTTCAAAGTAAGAATGTGTTGACCAAGACCTTTCGTACACAAGTCCATGACTGGATATGAACAGAACGTGTCTCGCACTAAAGTCAAAAATGAAGTGCATATGTAATACAAAGTATAGGTAACGTAACAGCATCAACCAATATACCACACTAACCTTTGTATTGACTGACCACGCTTAACCATAGCGAGGGATTAGCTTCGAGATCACCAGGAGGTACCAAGATTGTATGGTGCCCAGAAAACACGCTAGAAAGGTTAAGAGCATGAGTACAGTGCGCTTTTTACAGCATTGTTAACACAAAGATCAAGGTGTTAAACCTCGGGGTGGATTTTCTGCGACGTGCCGACGAAGTGCACTCCAAGATTCTCTAGCACTCCCCGAACAGGTACTGTAAGCATACATGGATTTTCTAGTGCGCTCCCCCCAAAAAGACATTTTTGCACCCCCAGAGAGAGGAACTCCCCTCAAAAAGGTTTGCACCCGCTCAATTAATTTATGTCACTAACCTATTTGCCGAAAGTGCTTCATCCCTCCCTAAATTGTAGGTACATGTAAAAACCCTTACTGCGCATTGATTTTTTAAGGTTACAAAATTTACTGTACCCCAGAGATGTACCCTCCAGAGACTTGGTCACCTCCCCTCCAAAAAACAAAAGTCTGTCCTAGGCTGTAGGTTCTTATTATTATAGGCTTTATTTAAAGAAACTTATAGATTTGATCAATTCATTCCCGAGTGAAATTTGCACCTTCCTTGCAAATGAGCATTGATCCGCTTCTGGTTAAACCAACATTACCATCTTTTACTTGGTTTATTATCATCATCAGTTGGTTTATTACCCCAGATGGTTTATCATCATCATTACTTGGTTTATTACCATCATCAGTTTGCTTATTACCCCAGATGGTTTACTACCATCAGTAATTGGTTTATTACCACAGATAGTTTATCATCATCATCTTTTGATTTATTACCCCAGATGGATTATTACTATCATCATTTGATTACCACAGATGGTCTATCACCAACATCATTTGGTTTATTACCATCATCATTTAGTTGATTACCCCAGATGGTTCGTTACCATATACACAGACGATAAACCGTCTGCAAGATTTTGACATGTTTTGACACACTACTTACCCACTCAATGCCCAAAGTAAGAAACCAAGCCCGGAATATGGATCAAGACACAAGCAAATATCTCTTGAAGGATAAAGTTCACAAGATAATTTAATAGATCGGCAAAGTGCAGTAACAGCAGCATGTGACATCTTGAAAAGAGAGTTGTGTTAATTCTACATCATAAAAGAGGGTTTTTCTCATGATGTGGCGTGCTCGTTATTGAGCACTTGGAAAGACTGAAGTTGAAGAACGTTTTTAATGCAACTTACCGTTGTTAAAGGGTTTGGGCAACGAGTTTTGTTTTGTCAAGAGGAATGGCTTTTTATAGCTTTCACGTATCTTGCTTGGTTCTTAAGAAATTTTCACTTGAAGACAATCCTATGCCGTATGTATATGCATATTACGTGATTGGCAGGGTAACTCAAAAATTTCCTCTTGACTACCACATATCCTGTGGTTCTGAAAGATTTTTCGGGAGAAAATCTGATTGCTTTACCACTACATCAGTATATGCTAATATTGAACAGCTGAAATAATTTTCACTGTAAATATGTTGCTTACAGGCAGGTTTCAGTTTGATTACCCTAATAATGACGTCATTAAATGAGGTCCAAATTAAATCCATGAATTATTACCTCAGACTCTGTACTACAATTGCATTTATATATGTTTTCCGTGTTAGTTTCACAGTTTGAGAAGTTTTAACGGGCTTGTGTGTGCGGCTAATAGCTTTTATTGTTTTGAAAATTCTAGAAAACGTTTGGCTTTTATACTTTTTTAAGTTTAAATAGTCTTTTTAGCACCGAGTATTTCGACAAGAGAACGTTATGACAGAATAAAGCTGATTTGCGCTGTTTGATTTGTCGAGGGCGGGCAAGACGATTTTTTCAACTTAAATAACTCGCTAATAAAACAAAATATGAAAGAACAGTAAAGTGGTGTCATATACAATTTTTATAGTTCTTTCACATTAGATAAAGTTAAAATCGGTTGCCGAAGCCGTTTAATTCTTTCCAAGTCATGTTGGATATAAAACTATATATTAGAATATAAGATATTTTCTCATATGGAGCTCGCGTTCAATTAATAAGTTGTTCATATTTTTTGACAAACCTTGACACCAGTAAGAACACCAGTTGTCGATACACTAAAATCAACGTAAGCCAGTAATTCCGACGTTGGCGGGTGATAAGCTCGAGCCAGTTTCTTTTTTGGAGGGTCATCCGTTGCGAGAATAAAAGGCCATGACTTGTTGTTCACAATGGATAGCGCTTCTTTCGATTTCAACAACTTAGCAAGAAGTTGTGTGGTGAGAATGGTTTGAGCTTGACTTACTTCTAACACCATACGTAATGTTGGTAGAGTCGTGGCAACATTTTTAGGATAAGGTGGACGGATAGGGATTGGAACAAGACCTATAAAAACCAAATAATTATGAGTTAGCGAGTCAAGTTGGCTGGCATCGCCTGAAATTTCTGATCTCATAGTACACTGGATAGAGTTTTCTCACCTATCGAAAATGAAGTCAGAGTTAATGAACTTCCGGGGACCAAACAAAGAAAAAAGACAACCCCATGGGCGTCCTTATCAATTCACAGGACTGAAATTGATCTAGAACCCAATAACCGTTTTTAAGAACCTTTCTGGGGTTCGCGTGATGTATCGATTTTTTTAAATTTGGTCCCCGAAAGTCCATTAACTCTGGCTTCACTATCGATAGGTGATGAAGCTCTAACCAGTGTACTATGAGTTCAGTGATTAGAACTAATCGCTTGCATGGTGTAGCAGGCGTAGTTCTAACTGCCCGCCACAACAGGCGATTGGTTAGTAATTCGCTCAACTATGCAATTCCATTGTGTATTTAGGGAATAGAAGATAGTATTTATAAATATAAAACATACTCCAAATGACACTATTTTGAATACTGCATGCATAAACAAGTACTTTAGCATACTACAAGTGGACTTGCAGTGGGCTTCACCTCCCACCGGGTAAACCACAGACAGAACTTAATCTCCATTAAGTAGACTTTAAAGAAAGCAATCCTATTTTACAAATGACATAGAAGTCTTATTACCTGAATATAAACAGGCGTATACGGCTACAACTAAATCAATGCCTAGAAATGAACAAAGAAACATCAAGGTATGTTTAGAAGAGTTTCAAAATCACATTTTCCAAATGTTCTTTGTACCTGGAGGATAAACAAGAGCTATTCGATCACCAGAACTAAGTTTCCCAGAATCCATTGCCATCTGCGCAACTCTCTCAGCTCGTTTATGTAGTTGAATACAACTTAAAGTAGACGCCATTCCTCCCTGGAAAATATATCAAAACGTGGTTATATGTGGTTATACTTCGACCGAAGTTTGCGATAACCAAACGGCTCCTCTTTCGTTAGTTAGTACCTTCTGAGTTTGTACATAAACAAAAACAATATACATTTAAAGTCTGCTCGCGTGGAAGATTTATTTTTCCGAGAGTCGTAGCGTTTTGTTACATGTCAATAAACAAAAAATAAGGGCAAAATTCATGCGAGACCTCTAATCCATGGAAACAACGGGTGAGCAAGCAAGCAAGCGGGTAACAATTGTCTACTTACTTTCGAGTTAAGCAGTGAATAAAGGACATGGTCTGGCGTTGATTGTGCTCTCCACCTTAATACTTCTGATAAGAACTGGAACTATAATATTAAATTTAATACAATTCAAATTATTTGGAAAGGCTATGACCTGAAAATGTGTTTTGCTTTGAAGACGAAAACGACGACGACAACAACAATAAAAACAAAAACAACAACGACGACGACAACGACAACAACGACGACGACGACAACGACAACAACAATAATAATAATATCTGTAATAATAACAACGACAACAACAACAACAGCAATAAGAATATCAGCCATAACATCGCACCACGGTCATTATATAGCGTGATTTAGTAATCTTGTGTAGTTTTCACTAACCCTTTTTTCTCCCTCAGTTATTTCACCAATTTCTCTCCCACATGCTTCACCAATTCTTGTACCACGCAATAAATTACCAACCATGACAGCACCTGGGCCTGGCTCTATAAACAATGGCATTTTAATGGTTAACCTACAGTACTGCTAAACCTAATGATCCGATCACGTCTGGAACGCGTTCCGGACACGTCCTAGGACGCGTTCTAGAACAAGTTATACGCGTTCTTGAACGTTTCATTAGACAAAACTTGTATTAAATTTCATAAGGAACACGTACCGAGCGCGTTCGAAGACGGGTAATGAACGCGTTCGAAACGCGTTTTTCATTACAGAGCTGTAGGTATGCCCTGGTCGTATGAAGGTTTTTATTTATCATAATAACCCCTCTATCGTAATTGCTATCGTAAATGGAGATAACACCAACCTAAATGTTTTCCTCTTGGCTTTGGCAGGTTCGTCACACATCTAACAATATTAAAGATGTAATCTCATCATTTAGTATCTTAATCAAAACATCAGCGAAACATTTTTATATATAAGAAGAAACATACTCCGAATAAAGACATCTTGTGAACCCAAGATATGAGTTGCTAAGAAAAATGACACGATTTTAAAGGTCGACTCTATTTCAGGGTCATTGTCAAGCCTGACAATATTTGACAATAATCCTGAAATAGGGTCGAAATATCACCTTTAACTCATTGGCGACGGCGACGGCGACAGTTAGCACATCGGTAATATATTACTGATGCCTTTATAGCAACATATTTTAACACACGATATATTCATGTATTATTCCAGCTACATAAAGGCATCGGTAATATATTACCGATGCTAACTGTCGCCGTCACCAGTGAGTTAAAATCACTGTGTTGTTTCTTAGCAAATCATATCTTGGGTTCAAACAATGTCTTTATTCGGAGTATGTTTCTTCTTATATTTAATTAAATTGTCTGCTGGACAAGGATTTTACCAATATGTCGCTGTTTAAATATTTAAAAATTATTAAAAAGTCGATTTAGAGTAGTTTAATCTGGCTAACGCCAGATTAAAATAGGTCGGCAGCCAGAGTCCTAACAACATATACTCTACTTACGAGTGAGGACACATGAGTACATTAGAGGGATGCAAGGAACCATCCAAAAATCTTTGTTTGGTTTCAATCACGTGGATACTTCCACTACAAGTCTATAAAAAGTTGCACAAAGTCTCAAAACATAAACACGAAACAAAGAAACTGAAATAGTTTACTTTCCACGAACAAAACTGAGCACTTACCTTAGGCAGCCCCCCAGGACTTAAAAGGCATAAACAATATATACCAACCTAGATAGATAGCATAGAGATCATACTTTGTGTGATAACGTTTGGTGAAATTGTGTATGTGCACATTTGACAGTGACTCGTTAACTGGCTTTGTTGTTGAGATATTTCGGTTCTTTCACGACGTGAAATGCCTGCTACAGTGTAATTACGTCACATTGTATAATGAATTGTAACAAAATGTTAACATATCTCCAGTGTCAGCGACGTAAACCTTCTGAGAATCTGCGTGCTAATATGCTGGTACGCCAGTAAAATACATACTTTTGGAACAAAATTTTAGTCGGCAATCACTGAGGTACTACTAACAGGAAAGAGCCTGGGGACGAGGTTGAGGTACTACATTTTCTGTGTAACTCATTATGCATAAATGTGTGAGGTGATTAGTGTGCACTTGGTAAACAAACTGAAATATCTCAACAACAAAGTAAACGACAAACTGTCAAATAACTTACTCTATAATTTTATGAGCTCTCAGATAAAACAATAATAACTTTCGCTTCATAAGCATTTTAACGTGAATAATAATCACAAAATTATGATCTTACACTGTGAATACTGTCGACTGCCGGGATAGCATGACTCATCCACTGGAAAGCCTAAGGCATAAAACAACATACATTAAAAAACAACGTAAAGTAAACAGTCAGTGAAGAGTAGTAAAGGAGAGAAACAGATAAGGAGAAAAAGTTCAACCAAACGGACAAAAAAATGGAAAACTAAGGGACGGAACGAGAAAGGAAGGCAAAAGGGAAAAAGAAGGAAAAGGAATGGAAATGACAAAAAAGGATCAAGGTAAGAGGGAAAAAATAAAAGGGAAAAAGTAGACCAAAAACCAAATAGACTAACGAATTAATGAATTGGTTATTATAACAAAGCTAGAATTGTCAGATAAAATTTTTCATACTTCGTCTTCAGTACAGTCCGGTCTTTGTTCAGCTACAACCACTATCCTTTCTTCACGTAAAACTTGAATGCCGAATATGGCAATCCTAAAAAGTGAATATATAAACGCTCAATCTCGTGCCCAGGCTCTTTACCTACGCTCGTCCCGCTACGTAGGTAAAAGAGCGTGGGTACGAGGTTGATAAACGCTACTCTCAGTTTCGCGAGTGACACCGGTTACCCCGTTTTCATTATAGAGTCACTGTTATAAGATACGCATACGCGAAGGGTATCGACGCCACTTGAAACATGCAAATTTCAAAAGTTCTTGCAGAACATTTCCAGCTGGAAATGACAGTGTCACTTGTTGTGCAACAATGTTGTCATTTTGAACCGAGGTTTGTCCAATACCCAATATTTGACGGGTACGGCATTCAACGGAGCAGCTACGCGTTGAATCTGTTACTGCAACCATTAGTACGGATTGTGGTATATATCTTAACAAATGGGTTGTATACACTCATATAAAGATATAATACGTAATAAACGAGGTATAAAAACGAGGTAATACACAATATTGGGAACATATTGGTAACATATGGACTATCCGTTTATGTGTTATAGGTAACATATGAGTATATTAAACGTTGTATGAAGCTGAAACTATAGTACATGGGGCTCTTTTTATTCGTGATATAAAGCTATCTTTAAAAAACATTGGGGCTGTGACATTGGGTCTTTTATTAACAATTTCTGTACCGTGGCTTTAGCTTAGGCACGTAAAATCGTCTGGCGTTAGCCTACGTAAAATAATAGAAGCCAATTGCGGTCCGGATAGTGTTAATTTCTAAGTGTTATTGTATTACTCGTAGATATATGTATGCATATCAACATTGTCACTCTAAAAGGTCTATGTGTGACCTTCCTGCAGTGAAAGATAATTATAACTACTGTAGTTTCATACCTTCCTCTGTAAACGAATTTAATAGGATCAACAGCAAGAATTGTGGCTTTCAAGTCATCGGCATTATGTCGTCTACCATTTACTTTAATAAGACCGTCAACAGTGCCACAAATAAATACCAAACCACCCTTAAAAAGAAGTATTACATTCATTAAAACTGCTGATAGTTTTAATGAGAAATTCTCATGATATTATGTAAACAAGTTCTTACCGGACCAAGAAAGCCAAGTAATCCTGTGCGAACATATTCAGAATAATGAGAATACTGTTCGACGGGGCCGCCATCTGCACCAAGAGGTTGAACCTGAAATTGAGAAATCTTGTTAAAAATATTTATGTCATTCAGGGCTTCCACTTTTGAAGCAAATTTCCTTCCAATAGCTTACCCCTAGGAGGGGAGGGGTTAAATATTATTGTCCTTCCTTGGAAAAGATCTTTGTTTGTTTTATTTGACGACACCCTCCCCCACAGTGAAAGTCGTATGCAAATTGTTTGTGGAAACACTGATGTCATTTCAACCTTGAACTATAAATAGGGCGAATCTATTATAGATTCGTCAGAATATAAAAAATTATTCCAAGGTTTGTGTTACATAATTTAATACTGTATCTTTTAATGTATTTGTTTAACGTACATAGTGTACCCAATGAACTCATTTCTGTACTGAAAACATTGAGATTGGAATAACAATAAACAATCACCACCATGGCCATCACCTCCTAACTACGATCACCACAAGGACCACGACCGCTGCCAAAACCACCAATTACCACCACTACCATCACATGCATTGGTAGCAAAACGTCAAAACATGCAACATTGTTTTTTCATATCACAACTTCGTACGTGACTTGCGCAGTGTGCGTGGTGAAAGAGTTTAGTGATGGAAAATTGTAACAAAAGTACTTAAGAAATACCAAACAGGTGTCCAAGTTGGATACTCTGATCCAAACACGCGAGATGTTGCGAGGCTTTAGAAAAGCGAACGGGAACACGACCCGTAGGCAAGTGTTTTCGTTCGCTTTTTCTAAAGTAGTTTCTAAAGTAGTAAGTTGGTTTGCTTTTCTAAATTTTCTAAAGTGTTTGAATCAGAGTGTCCAACATAAGAAAAACCCAGTTGATATTTCTCTTGTAAATTAACAACGAGCGAAAAAAGAAAAAATTTCCGCGGGAAATTTCTATGTTGGATACCCTCATCCAAAATAGAAATTGACCAATCAGAGCTCGCGTACTATACATGTCATTTTATACAAGTAGTTCCATACGTTACCTCACAAACAAATACTATCTTAATGCTAGCACAGTACTCTATGTTATAAACAATACGAGATAAAAATCCCTTATATACAAATGAAATATACTCTTCAGCTGGCTTTCTTTGCTGCTGCAGCAATGACAAATGAAAAATGCTCTTCCAACGGCATCGCTTCAGCTGGCTTTCTCACTGCTGAAGCAATGGCCTTTTAAACAAAATTACCTTGAAAGTATAGTTCGTTTTTCCAACTAGACCAAAATAAGCACTTCCCACTGTGCCACTGGCGACACATAATTCACCAACTTCATCAGTTTTACATAACTGTGGAGCATCTTCTGGTTTAATCACGATTATTTTCACTGAAGTAAATAAAACAAAAGTTAATTAAAAAACTGTACACTGTATACTGTACACTGTACTGTACACCGTATACCGTATACTGTATATCCAAGCAATAAAAGGAATTGAAATCTGTCTATAGGAAAATGCCACTTGTTGTGTCCCAAATTCACATGTGGCTCATATGTGATCACATTCAATTCACACATTAATCACATGTGAATATGGAACACAATATGTGACATTTTTGTAAAGGTATATTATTTTTCAAATACCGACGTCAATAAACTATTTCTCGGATCATATGATTATGAACATTGTTATAGTATAACTGATGGAATTCAAGCGCGTTGATTGGCCAATAAGCGTGCAAGAAAAGTGAATGATATACACGGGAATTTTCACGCCAATGCATATTTGTTTTTAGGATGTCGAGCGATGGCTCAAATATCACCCAAAGTAGAGTTCAAATCCAGTCCGAAGATGAGATAAACGTACTAGTTGACAGTGTTCAAGCATTAATGAATGGAGACTTTCAATTTGTACAGTATCTAGGTTCCAAGAAGAATCTTGCTGCTTTTTTTGCTTCTTAAAATAGTTATTTTATAAAACAAACACCGTATGGATTTTTCCGTGTATGATGCTCTTATTCTTACACTTAGGATGTTGCTCGACCTTCGAAAAGCTATAAGCATTCGACTACAGCTCGTGTTTTCATCACGCTTTCCAAAAGTCTTGTAACATCCCGCGTGCAAGAATAAGAGAGTCACGCACGAAAATCCATATCGAAAATGTTACCTCCAGGTGGAACAGTTCCACAGTCCTGTAATGTTAACGACGTAACTGAACCCTCTTTATCCACTCTTACCACTCCATAGCTAAGACCATTTAATGACAAAACACCTCGACCAGTTGCTGTTGACCCTGGCTTACCAGGTCTGTCAAAAATAGAAATAACTGTCTAAATCACACACTAAAGTATTGGTTTAATACTAACAATAAACTTAATAACAGTTTATTATTATATGTCCTGCGATTCCGAACTTGCGTATTTTAACGCTGATTGGTACTTTACCGCACGGACCCGCATGAAAACAACAAACTAAGCGAAACAATTTGTGAGTAAACTTAAACGAAGTAACGTAAAATAGCCAGTCAATTAGCTATTATCCGGAGGAACTAACATAAGAAGATGATATATTAAATTCTATGGAGACTTAATACACCAAAGAAAGAAAGCAAGCCTCGAAACCCCATCAACAATGTCAACAATGTCGTTAGCACTTGCCGTTGTAGTTGGGACATATAATAAGCTTCTTAGTAATCTCGTAAGCTCGGTCCGTACAATAAAATATTTTAAAATTTTGCTTGAGATCTTGAGTACAGACCTCGCCCTTCGGACTAGGTCTGAACTCAAAAGACCTCTAGGTCCCTACTAATTACAATGACCATTTTACCAAGTATCACTATACCTTCGAATAGCGATGGTTAAAGTTTCAGATGAACTGGCACATGGACAAAGCGATTCAGATTTCAGACCTTTCATATCAAATGCACTTATAAATGCATCACATGCTGATAATGACCCTGAAAAAGTAGAGGAAATACTTAATTTGATACACAAAGGTTAGAAGTCTTCACTTGACTTATATAGCAGGAAGGCAAATAAACAAGACATATACCCCTGTATGCAAATAGCAGGGAGGCAAATAAACAAACAAGCACAAGACGGGTAGGGGGACAGACATACTGTAAAAGCAAGTTAACAGGCAGGCATCTAGGTAGGTATGCAGGCGGGCAGGCACATACAGGCAAGCATGCAGACAGACAGACAGACAAACAGACAGACAGACAGACACACACGCACAGACAGACACGAAGTTGTGACAGACAGACAGACAGACAGACAGACAGACAGACAGACAGACAGACAGACAGACAGACAGACAGACAGACAGACA
>JAOBAZ010037561.1:0-12687 GCA_026546875.1 Pteroeides caledonicum | reverse complement strand
ATGAATGAAAAGGCTAATTACTACTTATAAATTGTAGTTGTCATGGTTATTTGGTAATTTCTTCAATAATACCTTGGCAAGCATTTCTTCCTTTTTGTCAAGTTGTGTTTCAAGTGATTCGCGATTACCAAAGATCTAAAAAAAAAATGCAAATGTTTCCTTTATTTTTGGTTATGGTAGTTTGTGGTAGTGGTTTTGGTATTGATGGTTTGTGGTAGTGGTGGTTTGTGAAGGCAGTAGTTTGTGGTGGTGGTAGTTTGTGGTGATAGTAGTTTGTGGTGGTGGTAGTTTGTAGTGGTAATTTGTGGTGGTGGTAGTGGTGGTTTGTGGTAGTGGTGGTTTGTGGAGGCAGTAGTTTGTGGTGGTGGCCATGGTAGTTTGTAGTGGTAGGTTGTGGTGGTGGCCATGGTAGTTTGTAGTGGTAGTTTACGGTGGAGGTTTGTGGAGGCAGTAGCTGTAATAGTGGTAGTTTGTAGTGGTAGGTAGTTGTGGAGGTAGTTTGTGGTGGTGGTAATTTGTAGTGGTAGTTTGTGGTGGTGGTTTATTGGGGGGAGTTTGTTGAGGTGGTTTATGGGGGCAGTGGTTTGTAATGGATTGTGGTGGTGGTTTGTGGTGGATTAGTTGTAATTTTAAGTGGTGGTCCTTGGAGCTAGTTTATGGTGGTAGTTTATGGTGAGAGTTTGTGGTTGTGCTGGTGCTCAGTGGTGGTCGTGGTTTATGATAATTTGCCATATGGTTTATAGTAAACTAGTGGTGGTTTGTAGTTCTCCAAGGGATGATTTGTAGAAGTGGTTTATGGTGACTTTTGATGTCAGATGATAGTTTGTGGTTACTGGTGCTTGGTGGCAGGTGTGGATGGAGCTGGTTGTTTCTGTGGTCACTTTGCCTTACCTTTTTCAATACTCCTTTTTTCTTTGTGGCCTGGTCAATCAATGGTACACAGATATTGTTAACTAATTTTTGTGACAGTTCAAGAAGTTCCTAAAAAATAATCATTTCATCTTTAGTAGAAAGTGAGTCGCTTAAGATTTATGCCTTAATTCAATGTCTTTTGGTGCAAGTCATTTAGTATACCAGTAATTCACTCAAACACATAAGATATTGTGTTTAGTTTTAAAAATACCACACTGGTATATGACTATAAGTCAACTTTTTGGGACCAAAAATTGATGTCTAAATATTCGTCTTGACTGTCAGCTTGTCACATATCAGAGATCCTCTACCACTTGCACCCAGGGCTCTCCAAAGCATGCAAGATACAACATTAAATTGCTAATTGTGCATCCTACTGGTATCAAGTTGTGTTTAGCTTGCTGCCACCACAGAAACTCTTTTCAAAGTATTGAATGAGAGTTTAAGATAAGAGTAGTTGTGTTTGCCAATGATACAAATAATTGTGCTGCTGGTCAAAATTTTGTTGTTAACAAAAATTTAGTGATAGCTGGAAAAAAACAAATGGATTAACCATGGTCTGTATTAGCTTTATTTTTGCATTTGGGTGTTGTTTGTCAAAAAATTTTAATCATCTAATTATTGAAGAAACCAAAATGATCTAAGATATTTTATTACAAACACTGCACTATCTACTTGGGAAAAAATCCTACCGGTATAAGAGAGAAGCAGGATGTTAACTAATGTAAATCTTACCCTGGCTTCATCTTCAGTATCAGTAAGTAATGCCTCCCATGTTTCATCTATACTGCCTCGTGTACCTCGACTATATAAAATGTATTATAAAACATTTAACTAACCTACTGGTATTTATTTTTTAATGGTACAAATAAAGCTGCATATAATCAGTCAAGAAGGTATTCACAGTGGGGATGGTTTTTCTTATCTGGCCCGCTGCGAAATACAAACCACCTGCTTTGAAAAGTGTACACGTAACTGACAATCACATAATAATCTGTTTTTCTATATCTGAAGTAATTATAAAGGCAATTATGTTGGCATCATTTGGTTAATTTGCACACACCTGGTAATTAACCCTTTCACTGTACTGGAGCTTTCCCCTGACAAGTAAAATCGTCTGGAAATACACAGAGTAAAATACCGAAGTGGTTGTTTTTGGTCACCTCGGTTGTGAAAGGGTTAATAATGCAATTCTTTATGCAGTCATTGTCAGTTATGTAATAACTGTTGCAAACATATCACATTCAGTATCTCATACCACATTGTGCAATGTCAAACAACATGACCCGACAACAGTCAGGCCAACACTGCAGAATTGGACAGTGGTGCATCCGGCATTAGCTGAAACGTCTTTGTAAGCAGACCTCTATGCGCTACCAAGCTATCATGCAATGCAAATGGTAACTTAAGAAAGATCTCTAGATTTTATGGGGCAGTATTGTTACTAGCTCTTCCCCCCACCAGCAGATCACTTTATGCAAAGAATAAGGAAACTCCTGGTCCTGGATTAAATTCATTATACTTTCAAATGATCTCTTTTATCTTGGTTAATTATTTATTGCTTAAGGACATACCAGTCTTTCCTTATTTCGCAACCTCGTCGTTTGAAACTTTCAACAGTGGTCAAAAGTTGTGTCGCTGCATGTTCTTTGACCAAGCAAACTTTATTGATAAATTCTGCCACTAAAAATATTAAGAAAGCAGGATTGAGTGAGGTTCAACATAGCATAAAGAATTGTAAGAGTTGCATTACAAAGTGAAGGCGAAGGCTGAGGAGGAGAACGTAAATTAAGGGTTTAACAATCTTTTATATCATGAAACAAATGAACTCCATAACTGTTTTATTACAGCCAGATGAGAGAGAAAAAACGGCAGTACTTTGGCGCGAAAGCTCGTAACAGCAATTTCTTGCGTGTTTTGTGGAATGTTTAACTTCTTTCTATTGTGCTTACAACACGCTGTCTTTCACAACTTCCATTTATGTCTTAATCTCAGTCTGTAATTTATGTATGTCTGTAATTATATTGAATATAATAATTATAAGGTAATACAAGTTCGACGTGCAAATTTAGATACCAGGTCGAAGCAGTAGTATCAGTATGGTTATATAAACGAATAACAGTCCAGCAAATAACGCGTAATATGTAATGTTTATAATCATTAAAAAGAGTTTTGACGGTATATACATAAAACACAAATAAAATTCAAATGAAGTAATAGATATTTTACTAAATACGTACGAGCAGGATGAAAGAAAAGAACCCATGTTATGTATTATTATTTCGTATAGTATACGTAACACCACGGCACAGACAAAATTGAAATAATACAGAAGGTCAACACGTTTATATCCTTTCGAAATGGGTTAAAAGTTCCAATGAACCTCTTTAGCACTTGTAGAATATTTCCATACCCTTCAACTTTCATTCCTCCAAAACGTAGAACAATAACTTACCACGACTTTTATTTTCACTTCACTTCCTAATAGTAATATCAAGCTATCTATAGGCAATAAAATCAATACCTGTTTTAATTTGTTTTACTGTGTTCAAAATATTTAGCTTTACCAAATCGTTGAGTGACCTATGAGGCAATGCGCTCAATGTCTCCATTTTTACTTGTACAAATCCCTTGATCTTTGCTTCCCAAGTAAATTATATTGAATCATTTATTACTTCTCAGCCATTTCCTGGTTGATATCCCTACGAGAGGTCGGAATTTTCCATATAAGGCCATCATGCCCATAATGGGAAGTAAATAAAGTTAATATGTAACATCATATTGAAATTTTTAATTTTTCCATATGCATAATTCCTGGCGTAGTCAACCGTTAGCGTTTTTCCTTTGTTTTCAACAAGTTACCAGGGAAATCAGCTCTGGCAGTCGAAAAGTAAAACCGAACTTGTTAGCCCATGACACACCCGCTCGCTTTCTCGTATTTGCTTTACGAGTTGTGGGATTCTTCCTCTTCCCACGAGTATCCATATGGAAGAACTCTATCTGCCAAAGGGTTGACAGGGTTGACTTTGTATTGTTCTTAAACATTGGGTGTTAAAATATACGGTTTAACGACGCCAACTTTGTTGGCTTTCTTCTTTCTGCCAAGTACCCAGAACAAGTTCAGTTTAAAATCAAAACGTAAGGGATTTTTTGAAAGCCTTCACAAAGCTACAACAAGATATAAATGAAGATATCTAGTTGTCATTTGTCATGACATTTCAAGAGATTCATGAGACCAGATGAGACTGTATATTTCATTCCTGGGAGGGCGAGATGCCAAGTTTAATTATTCATCGTTGTTCAAGTGCAGAACTTTATCCCGAGGTCTTTGGATTTTTTGGAGCAACAGTTTTTTTAAAAGTCCTAGCGCGAAATGAAACGCTCAAAACATTTTATTAAAACATTAAAAGTGATAACGTTTCGACGAACCATTCGTCATTTTCAAGTCAAATATTAGGGTGCTATCGATTGGGAAATTTGGATTTGGATTTTGAAATCTGGATTTTTAGGATTTCCCAATAAAACGACAAATCTGAAAAGGGATTTTGAAGTTGCAAATCCATTTCGGCCATGGATGTAATTTCGTCGAAATCCCTTTTCGGATTTGTCGTTTTACTGGGAAATCCTAAAACCCAGATTTCAAAATCCAAATCCAGATTTCCCAATCGAAAGCACCCTTTATTTTTGAGATCAGATATGGAAATTCCAAATTTAGATTTTTTTGAATTTCTTTAGATTTTTATAAACAATAGTTTTGTTTAAATTTTGAACTGCTAAATATGATATTTTAACTGGATATATAACTCTGTACGGGCTTGCTGTGCGCTTAAATGGATATAAACCACTGGGGTCAGTTGTTTAATGCTAGGTTAGCTTAACCAGGGTTAGTGAAAAGTTGAGAAGTAAAATTAACAGAACTGTTGTGAATTGGTTTAAGTGTTATGGTGCGAATTCTCAACGAAAACAGTGGATTCACACCACATTAAAACAGTGGGTTAACGTTTAACCCTGTGTTAGCGCTAACCCACCTTTGAACAACTCAGCCCAAAGTTTCTATTTTGGAAAGTCCTTAAAAAGTCCGGAAAATTTTTTTTCTGGTGATCCAGCTTTGTTTAGAGCAGAATCGCTGCGAAGGGCAGACTTTCCTTCATCTTTAGCTAATAAACAACTTTCTAAAAACCCACGATCTCAGATGCTTATTTCATGTCAGATTTCATGCATGCAAAATGCGAGGCTATCCTGTCAAAAATTGGGGCTAAAACTCATAAAGATGGACTAGGCTGCGTAGAAGATAGGAGTCTGTGAGTGAAAATGGAAATATCGAGCTAACTTTTTTAGGAATCTCGGATATTTTGGGAGTTTGGTTGGAAAAATATGTTTACAAAATTACATTTGTAACCTAGGCAACGTTGTTTAGAACATTTTTTCATACCACGACAATATCTCGGTGTCTCACCAGCACAAAACGTAAATAATGGTCGAAACACAAATTAAACGTCAGTCGAAATCCATGCAGACGCGTGGGTGAGGAAGCCAGTTAGGTCGCTACGTTTTGTTTGAGCATTGCGGTTTACATGAAGTACCATTGTAATAGACTAACAGCCCCTTTTCGCTTGGTTCATTGCAACAGTACTTAACAGTTGTTCGTTGTTGGTTATTCGTTATGAGACGCCATACGTTTGGAGCAGTGCGGGTACTGCTTTTAAATTTCCTCATAAAGTCAGATCATACCTCTTGGTGGCATCAATCATGCCACCAGTATATCTGTACCACTAGTACAAAGTGTCCCCGTATTTTTATGCAAAAATATGGAGTTTACTGGCTAAGAGCAGCCAGTTCTGCGTGCTTATTGGCCAGATCACAGACTTTTGAGTGGAGGATCCCTTTAAAGCCCGAGATCGTCGGAAACGGCTTTTTCAGACATTAGAGTCTTATCTCGTTTAGTAAGCAATTTAATGGCAAGCTTAACACTATCCCTAAGCATAACTCTATTCCTATCGTTATCTAACCCTATTCCTAACTCCATCTCTATTCCTAACATCAACCCTAACCCCATTCCTAGCCCTAACTGTATTTCTAACACCAACCCTAACCTTATCCCTAACCCCAACTCTATTCCTAACACCAACCCTAACCCTATCCCTAACCCCAACTCTATTCCTAACATCAACCCCAGCCCCATTCCTAACCCCAACTCTATTCCTAACACCAACCCTATTCCTAACCCTAACTCTATTCCTAACACCAACCCTAACCCTATTCCTAACCCTAACTCTGTTCCTAACACCAACCCTAACCCTATTCCTAGCTCTAACCACAGAATAAAAATATACAAGACCTGACTATATAACTCTGACTATATAACTCTGACCGGAACCTTTAGCGCAAGTCGCATTACGCATGTTTCTCAGCCAGTACAGTAAACTGTGCTCTGGCCAATCAGAATGCTGAGCTGGCTGGTCTAAGCCGGTAAACTGCATATTTTTGCATAAAAATACGGAGACACGTTGTACACTGAGTGAGCCTTCTGTATAAACCTTTATTCTGTGACCTTACCCTAAAAGCGGTTTGCAACCACCTACTTAATGTAATTTTTTATTCCGCATGCCATTGAGTCTTCGCACTTTTTATAGTCACGAATTTTCAGTTGATTACCTTCCAGGCCACTCATCCTAAGCACCGCCAACATACAAACATTGCGTTTGGTTGCCATGGAACTCACATTGAATAACTTTGTTTATCGATGAGTTACGTGACCTTTGAGAAAGAAACAATTGTATTCGCAATGTCTAAAGAACTTTTTTCACATCGTTAAACCAACAAACAAACCTGAACATTTTTAAATCTACCTCGATTTTTTAGTCGATCTTATGAGTTTGAAAATGCAATTCACGGTTTCTGCACCTCACTTGACAGGTCTTGACAATATTGTACATCCTCCCAGGCTCACATATACATAAGGCTAGAATATTGTCTGTACCTATCTTAGACAAAATTGTTCGCTTCCAGCTGACCGAAATTTGACCAAAAAAGGAGGCCTGTCGTTAAACTCGATAATGGTTTATCTGGTTGAAGTAAGAAGTTTACGCAGGGGGAGTGGCTTGCAGACGTTTTGTAGGAGGAGGGGGGCAAGATGCTGTTCCACTTCCTCGTGGCCATTTCGTATTAAACTTTCAATGTAACAGAAACGAAATATGGCAAAAACAATGAAGTTAGCTATATGACATTCAATAATAGAACAAACGCTCTCGATCTATGATTATGATCATTTACTTGATAATGGTCTGCTGTATTCTTAAAAATATTTGTAGGAATATGTTAGAAATTTGTACACCCACTTTAGCCTAGCGCAGGAAATGACGCATGCGTGTCGCCTCCCGTCACCCCCCACCCCCCTCTCGGCACATCACCGGTCACTTTTTTCACTTAAACAACTTTCTCTCAAATACATGGTAAATTAAAAAAGGCTTCCAGTTCATAAAACACAGTTGAGATGTTGAAATAATGTAGAAAATGCTCAAATGGTTCCACAGCCCAACAAACCGCGCGAAATATTTTTACATAGATAATAGAGAGGGAAATGGATTGACGCTATCTTGGCGAAAGCGGAAACAAATATTGCACAACTTGCGGACATATACACGAATCAATATATGCGCATAATTACTATAAGAACTTGTACAATCTTTGTTTCCTGTTCTGCTGATTAACATGTAGTTCACTGGCCAGAGCATGCCAGATCCCTGAATAATTAGGCCAAACATGCCATTCGCGGTGTTAAGAAAACAAAAGAAACAAAACAAAAAAACAAAGGAAACAAAGGGGCATTCAAACCGTTTTTGACCTAATTATTCAGAAATCTGGCAACCCTGGCCGCCAGAGGCCACAGTAATGGCGGACAACATACGTAATGCGATAATGCGAGGACTGAAACCTCAAAAGTTCCGAGATTAATTGCCCTTCTGTTTATTTTTTATTCTGTGCTAAGGTTTTTATTTCTAGGACATGTACAGTTGTTATGTGGCATTTTTAATTAAGAATGAAGTAAAGTCCAGGCTCGGCGGAGAGACGGTAATTGGGGGGGGGGGAGTATATTCATATATTCATGTTCTTCAGTGCTGATTTCTTTTGAAAGTGAAAAACTTTCTTTTGTTTATACTTTTGGGTATGTGAACATGAATATATGAATATAGCCCCCAATTACTCCACCGGGCCTGAAGTCCATAATGTCAACAAATGCCTTGTTTACATTTCGAACTTTTAAACTTGTAAAATGTGAGAAACCAATTGGAAATATACCACTGTTCGGGTTTACCATGCTCTGAAATTAATATAAACCAGAGTTATAATTTAGAAAAACGTTCCTAAGATGGGAAAATTTGGCCAATTTGATATCTGCGGGTCCCACATGAGGAAAACCGATACGCTGAACGGATTTAACTTTACATTTAACGAACACTTTTGTGTTCGTCTGAATGTTTATAGTACCTCCTGGAATGTTGCTAAAAATATTTTTGTACAAACTGAGTGCGGTTTTGAACACAAATCTCAGTTTGATGTCATTTCCTGTTGAAGTGCATGAACGACAGTTTATTTTTTAGCCAACGCAAATTGTTTAACATGGGGTCCCTGTGGTTTTTGTCTATTTGACCGATGCCATTTTACAATAGTAAAAACAACTGCCAAGGACTGTCAGTTTAACATTTCAATGAGAAATCGGCGAAAATGGGTTTTAAAAGCACTCAATGCCATTAAAAAAGGACATATACGTCAACTGGTATTCTCCCATATTTAGTTTATGTCTTTATGCAGTTTGGAAGGCCTACAGGCTGTTTATACTGAATTCATACTGGTAGTAAAATTATGTGTACATACTACGTGCATTAGAAACTTATGAGAAACATGCAGCTGGATGCTGAACAAGGCTGGACAAAGGATCATTTCTTTACACAAACTAAAACAAACGATATTATTTTATTGGACTACGGTGAAATACCATATTTTCTTCGTGGCAATCCGTACATTACGTCTGGTTACAGAGCCTATCTATCATACAGAAAATGCTTGGAAAGGTATGAGTTGTATAATGTATTAAATTTAATTAACACAGATAATCGCCAATGTCAATGTGCTTTTGTTCAAAATTGACCATAGTTTATACTGGAGAGCATGGTTTGAAAACTCGATTAACTAACTTTGCCTTTTTTGGGCGAGTAAAAATCTCAGGGATTAGCCAAAGGAAAAACTGTTAAGTGGCCGTTTACTGCTAGCACAGTCAGTGGCACTTGCCATGGGTAAAAATCCATTGGTTTATGTAAATTTCTAGTACTTTCTTGTCACATGTCTATTGTATTTTGGGGTGATTAACCAATAACTGTGCTTTGAATTTCTATTATGTAATCTTACGGGAGAATGATTGGTTCCAATTAATTTTGTTGGTCATGCCCAGACATGAGAAAGGACTTGAATGTTGCATAAACCTGGACATATTCTATTGCATGTTGATTACCGTAAGCATTTTGAAACCATGGTCTCCAACAACTGTGATTTGACCACTTTTCTGAAAAATTGGTTTCATACCATCACAGGGATTTACCCATGCACCATGGGCCAGCTATAACCAACCACTAACAGAGTTTGCTCTAGGGCCAAATAATTTTACCTGTCAGGGGAAAACCTCCTGCCATCAGTGGGTCACTGAAGTTGTTGTTTTTTATGCTTAAGTTCTGACCATTTAACTATTTAAAATACCATAGAACAAATATCATACCATTGAGAATGGTGTGATATTTCTAATATATCATGTTTTTTTTATAATAAAGTTTCTGTAGATTTAAGCCTGGTTTCCATTTGATTCCCACACGACGATTGCCATTATCTGTAGTTGCTGTTTGAATGTTGCAAATGATGCTATACCAAGCCTGCAGCTTACAATGATTTCTGATTTCTATTCATTAACCAAAAAACAGCCACCTAACAGATTTTATTTGCTCAGGGAAACACTGCTGGCAGTGGGTTAATATGTATCCTAAAACATTAAATTTAAACTGTTTTCTTTTTTAGTTTATTTATTATGACCAATGAGACAGTCAACATTTGGACACATTTACTTGGCTTTTTGATATTTCTTCTTCTTGCTCTTCATGCTAATTTCATTATAATTCCTAGTGGACAAGGTGGATATGGGGACCACATGATTTTCACATGCTATTTACTTTTTTTTAAGGTCTGTACATGCATACACAGGCAAGTGGCATAGTAGAAAGAGTTAAGATTTAGTCTAGAGACCAACTGAGATTGCTTGTACATCTATGACATAAAGAATATAACATGGATGGATAGAAATATGACATTTATTTCTAGTGTTGAATGGAATATCTCTAATGAGTGAGTGCAGTGAATGAGTGAGACATTTCATTCGACATGAGAATTGTTGTGTGCATTCTATAAAAACACACCAAGTTAAAAAAATGTTTTCATTAATTTCATTATAATTCCTCGTGGACAAGGTGGATATGGGGACCACATGATTTTCACATGCTATTTACTTTTTTTTAAGGTCTGTACATGCATACACAGGCAAGTGGCATAGTAGAAAGAGTTAAGATTTAGTCTAGAGACCAACTGAGATTGCTTGTACATCTATGACATAAAGAATATAACATGGATGGATAGAAATATGACATTTATTTCTAGTGTTGAATGGAATATCTCTAATGAGTGAGTGCAGTGAATGAGTGAGACATTTCATTCGACATGAGAATTGTTGTGTGCATTCTATAAAAACACACCAAGTTAAAAAAATGTTTTCATTAAAATACATGAAATTTATTTACAGCGATCTATAGCTGACACATGATAATACGATAAATAATCACACAAGTGAAATTATCACTTTAATGTGTGAAATGGATGAAGATTTTGAAAAGAAATTGTATTTTTGTGCTTTTCTGATTACAGAAGATAATATAATTAATAAGTAATAAAATGAATGAAGTTGTGAAATTAATGCCAAAATCATACTTGTGGTTACAAATCAACCTCCCACTTACGCGGTCAGTTGATTTTGTAACCACTTTTATGATTTTGGCATTAATTGCTTTCCTATTAGTTCTATTACCATTACTTATTAATAGTGGAAAAATCAATAAAGCACTATATTTTATATAATAAATTATAATAATTTTACAGTACCTGTTTTTTCTCACTTTATTTTTCTTTTTTTTAGTTTTGCATGGTGTCTTCAGCAGGGTACCATCTTTTCAGTTGTCATTCAGAACAGGCATTTCATTGTTGGTTAGCATTAGATCTGGCTGGTATATCACTGGCGTTGTGTGGTTGTTATATTTCTGGTGTTTATTATGCTTTCTACTGTCAATCTGTATGTATTAAACTGGCATTTACCATACGATGAGAAAAATGTTGCATTATTATAACTATTTTATAGTTTCAGTAAAACAACAATTTTCTTTAGTGTTTAAATTAAACAAATTTCTTTAATATTTGCATTAAAGGGAGTTATCATTTCACTGAAATAACTATATTATTGCAATACACTGTAAAATCTTCCTGGGAATGGCATGCCATCACACATGCACAGTGCCTTGGTACATACCCCAGCTTACCAAGAAGTGCAATTTTTTACATGCCTCAACTGGCAGACCATGTCGAACCAAAGATGTTTAAATCTTGAGAAAGTCTGTTTCACAAAGTACTTGTAGTTGCAATTGTGAAATGTTTCTGAGTAATTTGAGCTTAGTTTTCTGTGACTTGAAGCTTTTATCTCACAAAATTTTGTGTTTAATTGATGCAAAATATGCGATCTGATCAGGTCAGTATGGTGCCTGGCATATGAGCGAGCAGAGGACTAATAGTAGTGTTTTATTGGAATAAAAAATAGGTTGCATTGCCACTGCACACCTAATTTCCCCAACAAGTGTGACCTATTGCACTGCTACCCTTTTCTTCCTGGGATGGCCTGTTCTGGGATTAGAAACATTTTACAATGATGATAATTTTCACTTGAATTCTATTTAGTTATTTTATTTATGGTATCTATTTAACTTTGCCTGATTATGAAGTATACAAACAATATTGCAATACAAAACTAATAATGTTGATGACATGAATAAACTTATAAACATTTCGTCGCAAATCTTGCAAAAGACAACAATAAGATAGCAAAAGCACTGCAACAGCAAAGACCAATTATATACTGTGAGCCCTTCAAACAATTGTACATGTACTATTAACACTTATATTACAAATAAAAACAGAAAAAACAAGTTTTTTTATTGTGTAATGGACAACTTTAGAACAAACAGTTTTCCAAATTCGATTGTCTTCTATTTTTTCATTTAGACCCTTCAAGTTATTTATATGACAATAGTAGGATTATTATCAGCTATGGCTTTACTTCTTCAATGGCATCCAAAGTATTTTTCATCTGTTTGGGCTAGTAAACGACTGGCATCATTTGGTGTAATAGCTTTATTTGGGTTTTGTCCTATCATCCATTGGACATATATCTATGGTGGTTTATCACAACCAATAGTTCAAGTAAGAGTCTTGAAAAGTGGCGAAGTTAACCATTGTAACTGCCTTGTTAATGATTATAAGCAAAATACTGGTACTTCTTTCCTAAAGTCACATGACTGGTTAATAAGACACCAGACAGCTGGGATGTCACTGAATTTCATTTAAGGTGGCTCCCTACAGTTATTTGTATAATATACAAGAGCAGATAGAAGAGACAAATTTATCATCTTATACCAT
>JAOBAZ010037339.1:0-12696 GCA_026546875.1 Pteroeides caledonicum | reverse complement strand
GATGATGACGTTCCCGTCTCGGAAGATAGTTACACAATTGTTCAAAATAGTCGAAACTATAAAAGTGTGCAAAAAACGAAGTTTGCCGAAACGTGTAATTGCGTTAAAAAAAGTTATCGACTATACAAATTTCGTATCAATTTACTAGGGGCGGTGTCTATATATAACGTCATACAATAGTTTTGTTTTTTTAATTTCACAAATTTTACAAATTTTCTGGAAAGATTCTCAACTTGTCACGTAAACTAATAAAATAAATCATTTTTTGGTACTGTTGGCGATATCTCCACCCGCGCTTTACTTTGCTTTTCGACCAAGACCTGCGCAATGAAAGCCCTTCGGCGATGACCTCTCCCAAAATTGAGACATCGATGCAGAGATCTGGCAAAATGAACTTTTCCCTCACAACATAACACCTTGGTACGGCTCTTAAGAAATAATCCTATTATTACACTGAAGTCTAAGCTCACACCTTTGACTTGTTGGTGCGATAAGATATAAGCTCTTACAACAATTTAGCGCAAAGTGCGTAGGCAGTGTGAAGGATGATTCGACTGGCAATCTGTGGGAAGAAATTTGGGTGTGGCAGACTAGTGAATTGAGTTTGGTAACGAGAGAGAAATGACATAAAACCGCCCTCAGCTTATTCAGTCCAAGACCTAAACGTTGGAAAAATGTATGTTAAGTTTGCCGATTTAGAAGATGTTCGTAAACGATGTGTGATGAAGACAGATTGTTTAGCGGCAGCATGTGAACTAAGATAATCCCATTTTTTATTATAATAATTTTTATGATAATTCCATAGACCTCAGTATATTTCATAAATTACTGACCTGGTTTTAACCCCTTTGCTAATCAACCAAAACTATGACAAAGCACTTCTACTATCACGGATATACATTTTAGAAGTACTCGAACATGTCTGTTGTGCTTCGTTTTAAAACGTCTTGTCTTTGTTTTGGTCTAAAATGCTACTGTTTTTACAACGGTGGTTCTCAAGAGATTTTTCGATATGATGGATTCATCATGCAAATCAATATTACGCGAGGAAACAGAAAAGTAAAATTGTTTCAAGCGCGCTTTTGCTTCGGGTAAACCTTTGTATATGATTGTATGTTAAATTTTTATTGCCATTCTTGAGGAGATGGCCGCGCGATTAATTTCGTACCAATTAACGTTTGTTCATGACTTATTGCTTCCAACAAAAGCGCACCAACACAAACAAAATTAATACCAAAATTTTATCGAAAGATACAAAGAATTCCATGACACAGGTACTTTAACTGGATCGGCAGAAATAAGGTCTTGCTGGCCGAACCGCCTATCACGTTTGTACACCATTTTTGTTTTATTTTTCCACCTAAAGCGTGTGATGGAAAAGACATAATGGCAAGTTTGAGAAATTTTATTTAATTTAAGAGATATTACTCTTCGGAAACTTGTTTCCGAGAGCTTAACGCCATTTTCCCGATACTGGCGATAGTGTCACGAGACATTCAGACACTTTTTTCCCATCATAAGATTTAGCGTTAAAACAAGCTAGGATAAATATATTTTCTATGGAAACTCAACTACAATAAATACTCGTTTAACATATCACTTTTCTTCGATGTAAACAAGTTTCTAGAAAGATTGTGGAAATAAAAGTCCCCAATGTCAAGTGTGATGTCACTTTTGACTAAACCCGAAGCCATTTTACCACAATTCCCGACGTGATAATGTATAAGATTTCCCGTTACAAAAACATTAATAACTTGGAAACTACTGAATATTTTACGTTGAAATTTTTTCAGCAATCTAAATAAATTATTGTTCAGTTCAAGAACATGACGTTTTAGAGACTTTGTATTCTAGTAATTACGCACTCTGTAAGAAATATGAGCTGATTCGCTTGCTCTATTTCGTTATATCTGTTTTCCATATTGTTACACCCAAGGTAAATCTTGTTTTTCCATTTCTTCCATTATCGTTTCCAATACAGTGTTTCTCTGATAAGAAACTCACATGTATCAATGCCATTCCAAGCGATTTTTGACATATTTAAGTATATCGTTTACTGCGTTTTTGGTTAAGCAAACACTGCGCCCGGTTAGGTCACGATGACATGGTGCATTTAACAAAGTATATAGTCAAAGCAATTAATATGGAGATCAGTAATTTTACTCTACCGCTGACTAATACCGGACAGTTGCCCTTCTCTGAAAGCAAAGGTCTGGCGGTAAAACGCTTAAAAAAAATTGTCGTTAATTTTCCTAAACGTATCCTAAAATTGATCTTCGTTTTAAGTCACAAATGTTTTTAAGCATCCGTGGTAATTATTCAGACTATACATTTTTTTAAAAGTTCTAATTATACTAGCTAATGCCACGTGATATTTCAACCTCAAATTAGATAATTAGGGGATAATGTCATTTACCTGATGCTGGAGTGGCGGGAAATTGATATTATTGTAATATGTGCGGTATAGGTGATAAAAAACACATTTTAAAAAACCTTGGAGAAACGCAAAATATTTATGACTTTGTCGGGAAGCGTTAGCTTCCTGGGAAGGAGTTTTTCGGTTTCCACAACGAAATTTTCTTGCGGGTGAGCGGAGAGACGTTTAGTGAAGAAATATTAGCATTGCTGCAACAATGGTTCCACATTTATAAGATTCTTTTATTAATATTTCAAATATACAAAAAAGATTTAGCAATTAAGCACTAGGGAGACTCTAATATAAGGTGAAGTAGTTATTACCTAAAAAAGAAAAAGTAGCTTTGTCATTTAAGATGTTCTTTTAGACAATATTTCAAATCCGACCAAGACCAGGACACACCTCTGGATCAAACCGCGCGTAGTTAAAATCTAGTCCATTCTGAAATGAGGATTTGGAAGAACATCTCAAAAGGGTGATTTAGGATAACTTTTGGACTACCTGGATTCATTTCATTCAGACCTAGGACTGGGTGGACCAGTGCGAGGAATGGATTTATATGATCTAGTCCCCAACGACTGGTCCGAAATTTACCATTATAAATTCATTTAACCTCAGTCATAACCAGTACTGTCTGACTTAAATGGAGCAATGTGACTAGCTAGTTTGCTCATGAATCATTAATGGATTCAGGATTTATAGTTTAGCTAAGATAAACTTGAATTTCGAATAAACTATATTTATTCTCCTTTTTAATGCGTCCTAGCCACGCCTTGATATGGAAACTTGATCTCCATGTAAAATATTAGAAAACCTGCCGGACAATAAGAGTTCAAAGTAAACCCTAATGCTTAAGGCCTATTTACACGATACGATTAGCTGTGTCCGATTCGTATCCTGGCGTATGTGATTGAGTGAGCAACAGAGAAAAAGGATCAGGTTTTAGATTCGCTATTGGTTGCTGAGTTGAGAATAATGGCACAGTACTGATTTTCCTACGTCAGGATACGAATTGCATACAACTAATCGTATCGTGTAAATGTCGCCCGCTTTGAATGCGGAAGACTATAGGAATAGATTAATATTTTAAGCTAATTGGGAGTGCTAGGCATAATCTATAAGCTGTAAACTAAACAAAATAAACAACCAACACATACAAAATACATTTTTTATATTCTAACTTAGTATCATTTCCGAATCTAAGACGAAATCAAATGCAATGAATAAGCTTGCTTCACAGAAAGTTAATCGAAACACTAAATTTGAAACGCAAATTAACGTCATCGTTTATACAATGACTTTGAAGTCGAGAAACCAGAAGGACTTCACTGTGTTCATTGCCTTGCTTTTGTTCATTATATTAAATTTAAACTATTAATAATTCATGAGCAAATTAGTTAATCACTTATCTGTTTCAGCCACATGATAGCACTGGCTATTTGGTGAAGGTTTTTAATCCAGCCCTAGGACTGAACGAATTTGACTTTTGCATAAAGTCTGGGTCAAAATTAATTCAGTTGTTGAAATATCATTTGTTTTAAACTGGCCATGGACCAGATTTCAAGTGCACGTAGTTTGATCTGCCACTGCGTGGACTTGACACCTGGACTAGTCCTCATTGTCGGACATGAACACAACGCCCGATCATTTGTACGGGAACGTTGGGCAAGTATGCGCAAAGTGCCTATACATAACCATGCGCACGCATAAATATTAAAGCGTTGTAAACTGAATAAGTTAACGCAAGAACTCGTGAAATCTCCAGATCATGTTTAGATTGACGTTGGTTTACACTATAGTAACAAAAAGCAAAGAAAATGAATGCAATCAATGTCCCAGTCCATGCACGATCAATTATGGTGTGTTTTCTTATCGACCTTTTACCTAAGTCGCTGAGTGAACCAGCAAAATCTTGAATCAGTGACAAGTTAAATTAGAATGCACCAGTGGAAGAACACACAAAAGAAATATTACAGTCTGTTGCATGTTGACCTTTCAAATCTGATAAAGAATTTTCCAAATTTTAATATTTTTCAATGAGACTTCGGTTTATTTTCAAAGTTGTCGTGTTATTTCTAAATACTTTGTTTGCGAAGTCATTCAAAACAGTCATAATCGCCCAGTAGCGTAGCCAGCGCAACAATTTAGTCATGCTATGCAAATATTTCCATGTTCAAGAACCGCAAAAACAATGAATTTCTAAAGAAAGGAGTAATGATAATGATTTGAAATTTGCATAGCATGACTAACTTTGCAGGCTGGCTACGCCAGTGTAATCGCCTACACTCATTTATAATATTAACGACACATGGCTATTTCTTTTAAATATAAAACAATGCTGCTTGAGTTTTAAAAGGTGTAAAACAATGGTACAATACTTAGCAACGTTGGGAAAAGGTTAGTTAAGACCACCATGCATACAGTTGGCATGTTTTTCCTGTTAGATTCTGTGTTACAGCGCCTTATCACATACGATGTGTTTACTTTGTGTTAACATCTAGATTAAGTCTCAAAGGATTAAGCAAAATTTGGCGGAGTTAACTAACATATACCAGACAAAGCCGTTTCGTGTGATTTCGTTTATACAAGGTAAGTTTTTCCCTGTTTATCCTTTAATCTGGATTTTCCCCAGGCGTGAAATATTACACATAAGCTGCTGTATGAAATAATAACCTGATGGAGAATGAAAATGTTTATAATAGCTTTGCTTATTTACACTTGCCCTACATTGCAGTATATGAACTGAACAGAACTTGAATTCTTTGTATTTGCTGGCAAGTTGTTTTGCTATATCCGATTCACGATAAAATAAACTCCTTTATGGGGAATTTCAATACTGGTAAATATATTTCGTTCCAGGGGGTCTTCATCACAACACATTTTTTCAAAGTCGAACAGCATTAATAATTATAATAAATACTCAATGACAAATTTGTTGGGTGCGTCAATCCAAAAAATGTTTAGACGCCAAAATTTAAATCAATTGTGGTCCAAAACATGTTGGATCATCATATTCAACTCCAAAACCCACAAACTTAAGAAACTGGTATAATTAAGAGCAATGTTATTTAGCCAGCCTGCGTGGCTGATTTGCACAAACATTTGGATTGCAAAAAAATGACGTAGTATGGTGCTCTTTATCTACTTCCGTTAAACTGAGGGAAGAAAATTAATTTAAGAGCAAGTTCCCGCCTGAACGGTAGATAATCTCAGCGTATTGATTCCGTCTCTGTCGTCTGAGAAAATAGAGAAATTAACGTTACGCTTCAATAGTGTACCTGTATTTTTGTTGTCAGGTATACACAGTGTATATTATTATATCTTTAGAATTCGTCACGACCACAAAGGCTTGTATAATAAAAGAAAACTTTATTGTTTACAACGTTTCGGAGTTCAACTCCATCTTCAGGTAATCATAAATATTACCCTAAACATTTATACTACCACGGTGTTGTGTTCTAATTTATTCTTATTACTAATTCCTTGGACACCTCATCTTGCTTACGCATGGTATTCGCGAATACAACGGATTTAACGATGCACTTTAATATTGCGTAATTACCTGAAGATGGAGATAAACTCCAAAACATTGTAAACAATAAAGTTTTATTTCAAAGCCTTTGTGGTCGTGACTAATTCTAAAGATATAATAATTTGTAATGAGGCTTAGAGATTCTACATATTATTAAGGCGATGTGAATGTCATCGATATTCAGCAAGCCTGTGGCAAATAATTGTTTTAGTATGAATACAACTGGTGATTGGAAAAAATATAGAAACACAAGAATATCAAACAAATGTTAACTTCGTCACTCACATCGACAAATCGAGCCGCCATTACACATCAGGTCATATCGCAAATAATCCGAGGTAGGTTGACCAATCAGAGCGCGCCGTTTTTACTGTTCACCTGTTGTATTTATACTAAAATGTTTTTATGCCATTGAATGTAAATGGCACACTAACAATCCAGATATACTATATTCTGTGTAATGATAGCGTGTGGATAATCGGACTTTTTCCGGTTGCTCCCTGCAGGAAGTACGTAGAGACTTGGTTAGCGCGGCTTTGCAACACTTCCTAAATCTGAACGCGGAATAAGAATATCAGTTTGCACGGAATGTTTCGCCAAATATGGTTTGCATTTGTTTCCAAACGTAAATACAATTACTACATCATAAGTCACACTTTTTTATTAGTGTCATTTCTTAGAAAATAATTCTGGGAACGGAAATTTAAATGTATAAATATGGTTATTATTATTACGTGATTTATTTTTGAAAAGTCTTGACCCTTAACGGGAGATAATTCACACTTTGTGATATATAGTTTGTGCTTTTCTTAAAAGGCAAAAATCTAACCACGATCGCCGATTTGAAGTTGACTGACACCACTGAAGTTTTTATGTGCATATTTGTACAACTCCGCCCTGAATGGACCAGGTAATCATCAGCTTCGTATCAAATTACCCATCTCAACTTTCGAGAGAATTTTTGTCGGATTATTATTTCAGTTATATAGCATTATCGTGTGCCGAAATATAATAGTACTGGCAAGTAACAATCTCTTAGACGCACCGTAAACATTGAAATAGGCGATTTAGTAGCGTATGAGGATGAGTCTGTAGAACAGTTCAAAGCTGTAAACATATATAGTCGATTTTCCTAAATTTGGTCTAATATCATCGCCTAATCCGATCGGTATCCAAACGCACCGTTGTAATTCGACCAGTTTAGCAGCATAATTATTCAGATTTCATCTCCAAACTTTACATTTAAACCATTTCGAAGTAAGTAAATAGAACGCGAAGGGGTATAATTGCTCTAAATGTTGTTGCAATGCATTGCATTGATATTTTGAACGAATATTATTTCGTTGCCGTAGACAATAAGTTAATTAAACTGGGTTTGTTAGTTTTATTAAAAAAAATTGTAAAATATTTAAGAAATGCGACCTATCCATACCTCATTTGACAGAAGCAAGAAAGAAAAAACTGCGTATCTCTTTCTTCAATACATTTTTATTGTAGAAAGAGGTATAGCTTATGTTTACGTCAAAGTGCAAATGCCACCAATTTTTTTTATTGCGATGCAGCATCAAAGAGTTATTGCTGCGTGGTCTATCATGGTGCAATTTATTTTTGAAAAAATGTTGTTATGTGCGTTATTTAAGTTAATGAGTGACTGGAAACGAATTCGTACTGCAGCTTGACGTCAAAATGACGACACTAGTTTTACTGAAAATTGTAAAACACGAGTTGTTTTACAATGCGGAGTTTTTATCATAAGGTTAGGATTTCTCTTATGAATGATAAAAGAAACAAAGTTATGAATATTTAAATCAGTGATACGATCAGTGGATACGATACAGCGCTTGATAAAAGTAAACCAAGTCCTTCACAGAGTTGCCAGATCCTTGAATAATTAGGCCAAACATTCCATTAGTACTGTTAAGAAAACAAAAGAAACAAAAGAAAAAAACAAAGAGAACAAAGGGCTGTTTAAACCATTTTAGGCCTAATTATTCAGGAATCTGGCAACCCTTGTCCTTCATCTCGCGGTCGTAGCGCGAAGGAAGCAGTTGAAAAGTGGCAAAGTTCGTTCCCAGTCACTGGACATTTTCTAGCCTCACGTCCACTTCATGAACACCTTAAGGCTTAAACAGTAGTACACTTAGCATAATTTTTTTCAAAAATAAACTACACCATGATGAAGCACACATCAATAACTCTTCGATGCTGCAATAAACAAATTCTTGTCATATGCATTTTAAAGCGGTCTTTGTGACGCGTCTTTTTGGTCGCACATGTTGCTAAAATTAAGTTGACTTATCTGCCGCCCCCGTAGACCATCCTTGATCATGGGAACGTTGAGGGGTCTCTTGACAAGTGAACAAAATACCCCTCGTGGTACCTGAGCAATATATAAAGCAACAATATCACGAGAGTATTCCGCAAGCATGCTTTTCGTATTGTCTCTCACCTAGCAACCCTTGAATGTACGAACGCACACAGAGAAACTTCCTGTTTACAATCTAAATCTGAAGTTCGTGTATACTAGGCTAGGTGGTTGAAATTGCTGTGCTTTCTCGCACGCCCAAACCTTTTTTGGAAGCAGTACTTGCCGCTGTTGGCCAGAACCACAAATCCCTTGAGATTGCGACAAAATCGTTTTTTACATGTTGTCATTGTTATATGCTTAAAAAGCAATATATATGGCGTATTATAGTTAACCTTTGACTTTTTAGTCGCTTTAATGATCGCACCGAATTAGTCAAATTTGGCAAGCCAGACGAAGTGGAAATGAGGTAGTTTATATCGACACATTTGCATTTTCCACATTCTCTTTGATATAGTAAAACGTTAGCACGCCCATATTATAATGGTGAATTCATTTTAGCAAACTGCCACTGCTGTTATTAAAGTACATGACAAAAGAGTAAAATAGACTGCAAAGTCAAACAATCATACGAAACCGGAAATAAAATTTGCGCAACTTGCTATGGTAATGTGGCGTGCAAGTGGTACCAAATGCCTAAAATTGGATCGCGATTGAATATAATATTACAATAACAAGTGGTGCAAGTTTAGTAATGACTCACGAACGAAAACAAAAGAAATCGTTTAATAATATTAAATCATTTGCAGTGTTTTGAAATTGGAGGAAGAGTGCTAAGACTAAGTTTTACTCTGAAATATTTCAATGTACTGATACTTTGAACCATTTCAAACTAAAGTACTAGTATCTTGAAACATTTCAAAGTATTGGTATTTTAAAACAAAATATATTACTCTACAAGTCAGTGATGCTGTGAGTTTCGATCAGACATCCGTTGAAAAATCCGACCTCGAACTTTACAGCATGGGAATTTAAAATTCTTGTGCATGAAAAAAATGTCACCCTTCGGCTCGCTTTTCAAAAGGCACTGAGACTTTGCAAGCCCGATAAAGTCTTCTGCTTTGTATATGAACTATCACTTAACAGTTCTGACCTATAATGGGAACGATAGTTATGATCGCTTGTTGCCTTTGCTTTTAAGAATTTTTACGAATTTTCCAACTTCAAAGTTTTAAAGCGCTTTGATGTTTCTTTCTCTGAAATTGTTTGCTTTTGTAACTATAACCTATGGTTATTGATCTAAATCGTGTCGGCAGTTTTTGAGGTTCCGTTCCGTCTAGCTTTCAGCACTGATTTCAACACTCACACATGATATTATACTTCTGATACACTCAAAATGACAAAATGTAAAATAAGCTATTAATCAAAGATCGCCGAGATGCATTTTTAGATCAATTAGTATAGATTAAAATTTCACAAGTAGAAATGAAGTTATAAAATAGCTTAAATTCCTGAAAAGGGCAGGTTGATTCTTTTTCTGGGAATGAGCAACTGTTAATATAATTTTGAAATGCGTACTCAATAGTACGCTTAAGCACGGCAAAAAAGCGCGCGATTTTGCGTAACTTCAAGACACTTTCTTGAAAAGATAGGAGAGCACTCAAACGCTATCCGCAACGCTTAAAGGGTATAAGAAACGAAAATTATCATTGAGCTATCTGAAAGATCTCTCAATGCATGCAGCTATTGACTCGACTGTGAATTTCGAGTTCCTCATTAAAAGCATGCGAGCCACATTCACGTGGTCCAAGAACAACAACAGTGTCAACTGTAGCGATATAATTATAGATGCAGGTCGATCTAGTAGGCGGCACATTTTAGATTAGTCCATTTAATTGCCTTAAAAGCAATAACATAATCTAATTTTTTGTTAAGGCCGCCATGATTGTTTACTGCTTTCGTGCACTTTCTACTTTGCTTATGCGAGCGACTCATTTGCTAGAACTTGTGTTTCTCATAACTGGGTATAGAAGTCACTTTTTGCTACAGAAACCGTCGCTGTTATACAAGGTGTTGTACAAGGGCAAGGCTGCCATGTCTTACGTGTCTTATGCCTTATGTTTATTGCTTTCGTGCTATTCCAGTACTACGTGCTTTACTTCTTTGCGCGTTCACTGAACTCGAGTGACTCATTCCCGCGATCTGTAAATTCGCCATATAGAAATAATTTTTTACTATATTGTGAACAGCTATGAACAACGGGCACAATCATTATCCCGCTGTACCAAGTACTTTACAGAATAATCAACACTAAATTATTGAATCGAGTCGAATAGAATATGAGAAACTATTAACACAAGTTCTAACAACAACAACAACAACAACAGCAATAATTAGCGCATTTGAAATGATGAGTCCATGAAAAATCATCAAGGTTAAGGCTTGCGTTATCTGCCGAAGTTTCAAGGTGAGGAAGATAACACAAATCGAGCCCTTGATAATTCTCATATCCTATAAGAGATCCAAATTAAATAATTGTTTTAGTATTTATTACAAATAATTTACAACTCAGTTGAAAGTACCACAACACAGTCAATAGTGAAAAATGATATTCTCTCTCAAATGAAAGAGCTCTTAAAACTACACAGTAAGTCTTTATTCTCAAGTCATTTTTTGTAAACGCGCTTGAATTTAGGGCTTGATTTGAGGACGTCATAACATTAACATTTTGGCTAACTCTTCATAACTTTGTCGTAATTGAAAAAAATCACTTCAAAGAGACGGTATGTGTGTATGGTTCGCATACTGTTGTGCAGATTTTCGTCTGATCTCCTTCGATATAATATACAAAGATCAAGTTCAAACACCACGGCTAACCTGTTTTTGTTGTGGAGTCACCAACGCTTCAAATTTACTTATCACAAAAACGCACATAGCTCAAAACGACGTTCCAGAATGTAAAACTATGAAAAAAGTTACTATTTAGTTTTAAAAGAGCTGTCATTAAACGCTGGTACTGTAACAAGATGTTGCTGACAATAAAGCGTGCGAAACTCCGCCGCCAGTCGCAGTCAGAACAACGAACGCCATTTCAGTGACAGTATGCATCGAAATTGCGCCAAACGTGGTATAAATGTTTCAATGTACCACAAAATTGCGTCAAAGGTGGCATAAATGTATTCAAATCTAAACCTGGGCAGCTACCGAGGGGATATGTGGATTTCACCGAGTCTTAAGCAGCTAAAATTCTTGAATTATTTTCAATAAATAATAGTACAGATTCTATACCTGAGCGGTTACATTAAAAAGGCCGCCGCAATGAATATAAAGATCAATTGAAAACAAGAAACGGGAGCATGCTGCGTTGCGGTTGTCACAAATAAATCTAAAATATTAAGAAATAATAAAATAATGAAAAAATAAGAAACAATTACTTTGGTATGGAAATAATGTATGTTCAGTAGAAAACAGTTTAGTGTTTTTAGTATATTATAGTTAGGGAAACCATTTCAAATCGAGCGAGCGGTGACCGGTAATTGCGGGGTATTTGTTATCAATTCGTCGGTAGATAGCCGAGTACTAGCATTACAGTCATGCTCGCAGTGCGGCTTTTTTAAAACAAATAAATTATTAAACGCCCTCGTGGAATATTTTTTGCCAACTTTCTGTTTCTGTTAAAACAATTACATTATAATTTCTATGTAAACTGATAGCAATAGCGGATGAACGCGAAGCGCGAATCAACTTCACCTCAGAAATTTCGAGCTCACTATCAAATAGACACGCTTTGAATGTTTGAAACACGTAACAAGCCGCCCATGAAACACACAGCATGAAAAACAAAGGCCGAAGCAAACATAACTACTCAGAACTTTCCACTATCGCAGCCATCTGACTAATTTTTTTTTAATTCTGGTTTTGCCTTATACGTGCAACTGTGGAGTCCTTCATCAGTTAGATTACCTTCATTTGACGTTCGCCGAGGAGCACCTGACAACTTATACACAACAAGACACCTACTGAGGTTTTCACACTGATCTCAAGACTCAAAAATGACCGCATGCATGTGTACCAGGCCGCACACAAGCTACTATACAGGAGTTTACCAAGACGCAGAAACAATGTATTTGATGTTTTAAAAACCGAGAAGCATTTTACAAGCAATTTGTAACTGACATAGGTCCTAAAATGACATGAAGCATTTTGACCTTTCAGTCAAAGTAATAATACCGAAAAGTACATATGTTATGTCTAAACTCGAAAGCACATAGTATCTTCGAAGCTTCTGTTTAAAAAGATATTCGCAAACAAAGTAAAATTGTTGAAGTTATGTTACTAATTAGCTGGGTTTTAATATATATTATAATATAGCAGTAACAGCATTGGTAGGCAATATATGTACAGTTAAAAGTCATCACGAAATTTACGAGAAGCCAACGCATA
>JAOBAZ010037228.1:0-12697 GCA_026546875.1 Pteroeides caledonicum | reverse complement strand
TTGTTTTGTCTTTATTCTCTTTATTTTTCTTTTGTTCTATTAGGGTCATTAACGACCCCTTTCGCTGCTAAAGAGTTAATATAATGCAGAAAAACATTTGAAATAAAATGAAATGAAATGAAATGAACTATAGCATCTAGCAATCCAATGCAATGCAACGCAACGCAATGCAATGCAATCTAATGTAAAGCAATTCAATGCAATGCAATATATTTCACATACCTCTTTCAGCCACAATTCGTCTAAGTTTGAAACTGTATTTAAATTGCCACACTACACCGGCAATGAACGATATTCCAAGTAAACCAAGACAGATATATAAAACAACACGAAACGAGGATGAATTGGCATCAAATAAACCTGACGATTTTTCCTGGGCTTCTTCCACGACATTTCGCGTCTAAAAAATAGTCATCATGAATATCTCGTACTTATAAAAACGCATTTATTTAAACAAGTGCTGTATAAAAAATACAACGTATAGTGTGCATACAGTATAGAATGTCAAATTCAAAATGAAATAAAAATTGTGAAAGTTTTTTGGTAATATTTTTTCAATTAATTATTGGAAAAATTCCTCTTCTCATCCAAGCTATTAACGGTTTAATATGGAGAAATGTAGCCCTATATCCACAGAAACACAAAACATATACGCCAGTTTTAGGATAATAACACTACGTACTACAGTACATGTAGTATTATCATTAGTATTAACCATTTCTGGACCGTGGGTCCACGTTGGGCAAGTAAAATCGTCTGGCGTTGGCCTACGTAAAATAATAAAAGTCGATCGCGGCCTGGAAAGGGTTAAGGTTTATTGCGATTGGGATTTCCATGCACGAGTTTACAAGAGAGGAACGAGAAATTTAATACTGCACGAGGCAAAGCTTAGTGCAGTATTAAATTTCTCGTTTCTTGTTCAGTGAACGAGTGCATGTAAATCGCACCAACGCATGAACAAAGAGTGTTTTAACTATTTTAACCCTTCCCGGACCGCAGTTAACTTTTGTTATTTTAGGTAGGCTAACGCCAGAACTGATTTTACTTGCCCGCTAAGGTAAAGCTACGGTCCAGAAAGGATTAATATTCAATTTGCGTAATAAAATTTTCATGCACAGCTTTTAGTGACAAAAACACACCACCTTAAGTTGTTGTTTGTTAAAATGCTCTCACGAGGTGCAAATCGACCAATAAAAATGCAAGTTGCAATTGACAGAAAGTAAATATAAAAGTCTGTGATTGGTTGATTTGTACCAAGTGACGGGTACGTATACATAAATACACGCACACTACACAATATTTGTTGTGTAAAGTAGTATGTTATACAGTATGTTCTGTGGAGTTTTAGTATGCATTTGCAACTGCTACAGAGTATGTTGTATAAAGCATGTTGTATAAAAAAAGTTACAAATCGGTATTAAAATGTGGTAAATAGAACAATATCAATTGGATAAACGTCAATTGAAATCACTGATAAAACTATTGATAAAACTGTATCATACCTGAGAAACAACATCAGTATTTTCTTCGATAATTTTCGATACGGAAGCTTTCTTCTCATTTAAATACGAATTGATCAGTGAAGCGCAATGTCTCATGTCTCCTGATAAAACAATACCATAGCCAGATGGATATTTAATCTCTCGATTAAGTTCAATTGCTTTGTCTTCAAAAATATCTTTTTTGGTTGCTGTAACATACATGTCAAGTATTGCCCCATCTACCTCTTTTTTCTTAACAGCATCGAGTACTTCTTCGACGGTTGCAAAAGGGACCGCTAAAAAGTATATTTCAAATTAATGCTTAGTTTTACGTTTAATTACATTTCTTCTGTAATTTTCATTTGCTAAGAAGAGTGGCATTTGAGTGGCATTAGTTGCAACATTTGTAAGCTGTAATTGCACCCTTGCTCATAGCCAATGAAAATCACTTTAGTATTTAGATGTAGCCAACCATCACTCAAGATACAAAATTTGAATTTTGTTTTTTCTTTTTGATGTAGTAATTGTACGGCTTACCAAAAATTGTCATGCAGAATTTAATATACTAAATTTCTACAAATTATATTTTTGTTCTTGCTTTATTACAGAAGATATAATACAGCATTTACCCATCGTTAAAACAGAAGCGGTGATCATTAGAAATTTCAATTGGAGGCCAATCCAATTTCAATAGTGCAATTGTATAAGTTCAATAAGAACACTTTTTAATTTATACCGTTTAGTGAAAATCAATTGCAGGAATAAACAAACAATAACATTTATTGTAGACTCATTTACGAACACACTTCGTTTAGATAATATAAAATGTTCAATAAAACTATAATTAGCTACAGCTAAAATCTAGTTTATAGATCGTTTCAACAGTTTATCCTTGTATAAGTTATCTGGCAATACATCTGGACTAGCATGTCCGCATAAGGGGCCGATTACATGAGTACACGAGTGAGTTGCGAAGTTTTCGGCAAGCCAGAAGCGGGATTCCGGCTAAGTGGGGCAACTTGCTTGCCATGTACAGCATTTGAATCTCATTTAAACAAAAAAGAAGCTCGTTAAAACGATTGGAACATTAATAGCACTCAAGAAAAAACAATAGCCCTTTTCGATAGCGCTATTGTTGTTTCAATAAAAGCAATATTGTTTTCAATAAAAGCAATAATTATTCTCTGAGTTATGGACATCCAAAGCTTAAGTTGATAAAATCGACCAGACCTCTGACGTCACTTGTAAAACCCCATGTCTCTCAAACAATGTAGCCGCTTATGTAGGTTACACTGTTCGCTGCATTACAAAGCGAGTACATAACTGTGTCCACATTGTTTTGGTCCGAAAAGATGCGTTGCTGGCGGTCGCAATAACGTTACAGCACAATATATAGAAAAAAGGCCAAATCTACACATTCCAAATTCATTCAAGAGACAAAGCATTTCCTCACGTTCAGATAAATACACTTGGCCTGATTAGGTGATACAGAAAGCCCCTGAAGATGATTCGCTTGATGGCATCCCGATAACTGCGCACAAAGCCAAAATATTTCTTTACAATAACGTTGAATATACTGTAGGATAGCTGTGGTCATCAACGTCTGTTCAATTGTTGACGTCACGCTTACCAGTCTCCTGTGCTTGGCTGTGGGACATTTACCAACTTTAAAGTGTTTATGAAACGAAATTTTTATTATTGTGATTATTGTTCTATTTGAAAGAAATCGTGAAATGATTGGGTAACAGTTCATATTTTTCTTATATCTCTTATGACTTCAAGTTGGTTTCAGTTGGTTTCAGTTGTCACTTTGAGTGAACTGTTTTCAAGTTTGTTAATGTTTTAGAAGATTTGGACTGCTGTTTAAACTGCTCAAATCTTGCAAAATATTACCACTGAAGAGAAAATAGACAATTGGTTTTTGAAAATTGTGAAACATTTTCGCAAACATAAAATCTACACAATTTTATTACATTTAGTTTTGTGTATCTACATGCAAAGTTTGAGGGGATTCATTTATTAATTTTAAAGATAACGTTTCCAATATGTAAACTTGGTGCACAAAACCAGTGGCGTCACATTCTATCTAAATACTTAATCTAGAGAATAAGAAGAGATATTAAAGAACTGTCAATCAGTTACTAGATCATTACACTAGCTTTTCAAAAATCAGAAGAGCAAACATTTCGTTTCAGCAATGCTATAAATCTACAAAAACTGCTAAAAAGACGGTTTTCAATTACACACTCTACACATAAAAGCAAGTTATCTTATACGAAAAACATTATGGTTTATGGTGTCAGTTGTGCTTTAAAATATTTTCTCTTGGAATGGTTTTACTATAGAACAGAAAAGAACATGACAATATGTACAATAAATATACACCAAACGAAGTTACCTTCTGCATTTAGTCTAGTAGCTTTGCCAGATTCGATAGAATTCTGCAGAACAGCAACCTGAAACGCACCATAAAATATCGAGATCGAGTAATCTCAAAATCTAAGTACCCAAATAAAATGTACGTCAAAAATGTTCTATTTTTTTCTATTATAGCTGCTATATAATAATATAAAATCAATCAAAATGTTTTGGTTTACATTTATAATGCTGGTAATTTTTAAACATTTTGACAAGACTTGGGAAATAACAACACATAAAACACGCGCGATAGAGTCCATCCATGGTTCTACGAACATAACGCCTTTTCTGGAGGTTACTACTCCGTTGTACTACTTCTACTACAATTAAAGGTTTTGACCTCACTCCATTATTTGCCTAACTAGTACGGCACTTTTTAATTTCCAGGGATCTAGATCTGTTAGTGGTTTGCAGCCATGATAACAATTTACTATACAACTGTGTTAAATATAATTAGTAGCAGCAACACCCTTGTGAACATGCCAAAATGGGACGGGCTGCCCGAGCGTGTCCAATTTAACAAACATTATCACAAACATCGCGAGCACTATCAATGCCTAACTGTACGAGTAACATCGTATTATTACTTGTTTTTTTTATTAGTCTTGCCGCTATTTTAGCACAATAATTAATTAGAATTATTGAGGCTCGGTTTGTCGTTATCGATAGCCTTCGGCTTCGGTTGATAACGACAAACTTCTACTTGATAATTTTTCATATCATGCAAAAACCAAATTCAATAATTGTTTTATTAAGAAGAATAGAAAAATTACTTTCCGTTACAGGAAGCCAACTTCGCCGTCGTCGTCATTGGCATGACGTCATGACGTCATAACGATTTTTTGTCCACGTTGTGACTTCATAACATGGAAGAAAAAAATCGTATACCAAGTTCGCTCGTTGGAAATGATGATTTCACACATGGCTATTAGCCAATAAATAATAAATAAAATAATTACATTCCTATCAATCAATCAATCAATTAATAAATCAATCAATCAATCAACCAATCTATATATTTCCAGTACGGCCCTCCCAAACGGTAAATAACCTATATGTATTAGCTGTATTACTGTAAAGTTGATATGATTATTTTTTACCTTTGAGCCGTAAATACTGCTTTGCTGGGTTATAATAACTCTTGTAACTGAGTGCACCATAATGCCAGTGAGCAATGTTATTATACAATAGCCAGTAATTATCCACAGTACTGCAAATAATCTTCCTGCGATTGTAATAGGACTGCGGTCACCATATCTACAAAAATATAACATTCAAGATAATTTAGTAAACAAATATAAATGAAGAAATGCGTATACTACAAAAGATAACATCTTACATATTCAAAACATAAAGTTTCTTCTTCTTCTTCTTCTTCTTCTTCTATTTTAGCGGAGTGGCTGTACATGTTTACAAGACGTGTTTTGAGACGTTTTTACACGTTTTTTTATTTCCTTACGAAATGGGTACTTCACTGACGACAACGCCAGCCTTCAGCCTTCTGTCGTGTAAAACGTGAGCCACATCCAAAAAAATTCATATTTGCTTAAATCAGCGCAAAACGAGCTCAATCGGAAGAGCATGTATAATTATAGTTAATCTGTGAAAATTTTGTCAAATTTTGTTTCGTTTTCCAAATCATCTTATTTCTAAATCACGCAAAGTGTGCATCATGTACACATAATGGTATCATGTTCTTTTAAATAACTAACGATCGTAAAACTTACCCAACGGTTGTAGCAGAGATAAAAGCCCACCAAAATCCTTCAACAAATCCACCCAAAAACGAAGGTGGAAACGACACAGGATTTTTGAATCGTTCCTGTAGTTCACAAAAAAACATAGTGACATTTCGCTGTTCAAAATCGTAATAGTTTATAATAGTTTGATCAGTTGTCTAGAAATACGATTACAGAATAAACAAATTCACAATCCCATGTACAATTTTAGGAGTGGTTGTAATTAAAGTAAGATCGTCCGGAAATATGATGACGATCACCCCAAAAATATTTTGCCGTTTACAAGGCTAAAAATCTCACATGGTTGATCAAGGTTGATAGCTATCAACCTTGATGGCATCATGATAAATCACACTTGACACATCAACCATGAACCATGATATTTCATCAACCTTGATCAAGCTTGCATGCTTCATCAAGCATAATTATGCTTGATATCAACCTTGATCAAGCATGATACATCAACATTGATATCAAACATGAACAAGATTGACGTCAACCACGATCAAGTATGATGTCAATACCGATCAAGCTGGCCAGTTCAACCATAATCAAGCTTGATGTCAAGCATGATCACGGATTGAGCGTTTTTAGCCGTGTATGTTACATTACTAAACGGGTCACGATGACTTTAAAGAATTTTTTGAAGAAACAACGTTAAAATGATTTCGTTTGTGTTTCTACATTATCAATGTAGAAAATATTATTAAAATACGAACATTTATGCCCATTTCTGACACCACAAGAAATGTACAAGATTCGTGTCAGCGTTCTACCAGACGTAAAATCTCTTCGGGTCGATGGACACAACATGGCTATATGTTGTATATTGCGTGTAATGTTGAACAAAAGCGTCAAAATAGAACAAATGTTTAGCAGAATGAGATAAACTTGACTAATATTTAGCAGGATAAGATAAACTTTCGTTCTCATTGTATTTGTTGATATTTAAAAAAATGTGTCTTACCAAGCCCCAAATAATAATGCCAGCGAGGGCGGAAAGCACTATTATAAAAACAACCAAAGGTGAAGAGACAATGGCAGCATTAATGAATACTTCTGATGTTGAAGGGATATGTTTCACGGTGAAAAATGCTGCACCAGGTGTTTCCACAACAGAAATGTACGAAAAGTCTCCATCATGGGTCTTGTATTTGTTACCTTGGACAGGGAAACTCACATCGACGCCGTTGTTGACATCGTTTAACACTTCTTCCAGACTGTTTTTTTTATTACTATTAATTTCCCTTCGTCTTCTTCTTTTCGGATCACAATCCGGTGTATAACAAAATTTACTTCTTCCATGACCATTCTTGCAAACTCCGCACATTTCTACAAGCATATTTAGGATTGGAGGAAACAAACCTCCAATGTTCGATCCAGAATCCAGTGCAGTTGTGTAAGGAGGAAGTGACCACCAGTTTGCTTTTATGTATTCTGGACAACGGCAGGTTTCTAAAAATACAAGAACAAAATCATGAAATTAGGTCTATGAGGCTTAACTCTTCCCAGCGCTCTTGCTTTCATAAACAAAAGCGAGTATATGATTAAAGATTTTAAGATTGATATTATTTGTTCAATGCTCGTTTGCATCTTGCTTCTACTAGTATATGTGTTATTTATCCCTTAGAAGCTTCTTTGACTGAGTAAAAATGCCTATATTATTAACGAGAGTAACAAATTAAAAGACGAGTATGGAATTACTTTCATGCGTCTCATTATACATCAACGAGTTTACCGCAGTATTTTAAGACATTATAGTACTCTTTTGTCACATATATTTTGGTTTCTGAAAGTTGGGCTCAATACAGACGAATAAGTGTTATAGAAGTAAAACATTTCATCATTTTCATGCTAACGCACTCTTACAAGTTAGTGGCTAAAAAGGGCAAACTAAGCCACAGCTTGGTGAAACAGAATCAATGCGCACACTTCTGTGTGCGGGAGCTTCCTTACTGACAATTTATTTGATCTACAGTATACGACCTACTTTCAGGTAATATTATCATCGTATGCAAAGCTTAACACCAACTATAAGTTCTCTGGGGATTTTCTCAGTTATATTTATCTCACGTTGTGAGACTGTTGTTCACTGCACCAGTAACAGGAGAAGCAATTTTACAACTTTAGGGGCTGGCTGTTTACATGAGCCCGGTTAACCTGAATTCAATGAGGCGTAAAATCGTTTTGGCCGATTGAAAAACGTTTTTATTGATAACTTTATAACAAATTATAAGAATGCTGATTTTCACAAAAGCAGGAGTTTTGTAGGATAAAGACCAGTCAAATCGATTATTTGTTTGTAAATTGTTTTGTAAAACTTTGCTGGATGCCTAGCATCCAGCAATTTTTTCGTCATAACGTGCAACTTATATTGTCTCATTTCAATCGCACGAAATGATTTCACACTTCACTGAATCCCGGCTAACCGGGCTCATGTAAACAGCCCCTTGACCACGGTACAAATTCGCTGGAGGGTTCACTTTTGTTCAAACGAAATAAACTTAATTCCAAACGAAATAACTGTCACATCGCGATAAAAACTCAGTTCGTGATTTGTGCATGGAATTTTTAGAACAAAGAGTGCAGCACTGAATATAATATATTTTGTTTAATAAAACATCTGGACAAAACGATGGATTTCGAGAAGAGAACTTTCAGGATTTCAGCAATCTTGTCAGAGAAATAAATGCTGACATCACGCAACCGTACATTTTAAATACATGGATATCCGGGCGATATATCTACCAGTATGTTTTCAACAATTGCTTCCGCAACCAGTTCACGCCGTTGTCCCTTCATACGTAAGTTTCTTTATTGTAGTTTCATTTATACATTTATTGCTGCATGATTTGCTCAGTGCATAACTGGGCACATTCGTCACGCGTGGTAGAAAATATCAAACATGTTTGATAATAGGATTTTATTACAAAATATCTTAATTTGGTCTCCGCAGGCTAAGAATGTTGTAAGTCACAATTGTCACGAGCGACACGTGTGCGTGCTAAGTGTACCAGTGAGGACCAGCCTATACAAAATTCAAATCACAAAGGGAAAGAATATTTAATAAATTATGTATTTCCCTATAAACTGTAGTTGCCGACAGTGTATTTTTATGAAAATTAAAAAAGGCATACATGATTTAATATGGTTAGGTAGTGAATAACTCGTTTACTCGGGTCGGACAAATGTAAGACCGGACGCAAATACCTTGAAGACCGGTCTTATGCTTACATGAGAAACATGGAAACAGACGAATTTGAGGCCCCCGTAGCCCCTCGAATTCGATGTCTGAAAAAAGGTAGATCGCGAATTCGTTATTCGTACGGTTCCGAAATTTCGCGTAAACAGGAGGCCGAAAAGGACGATTTTTCACCCAATCCCAAGTTCGTTGTATACGGTGTTAACAGGGTCTAATAAATACCAGTTTCCATCGTATATGAAATAAATGTACAGGTCTGTTTGAGCAGCTATTATCACTTGTGTTTTAGCGAGGTTTTTGCATGGTTATTTCAGTCAGTTCTTCCTCTCGTTTTACAAGATAAGACTATTACGAAAAACTTATCTGGAATGAAATTTGCTTAAGTTGTTCTCTTAATCTCCATAATGCCACAGTCTTTAAATCCGACAAGTGTTTATTTTCATTTCACCAAAACTTTGTTCCACAATTGGCGAATAGTGTTCAACACGATAATCCCATGGAATCCTATCCATTCCCGTGTGCGCCCCATGGTGCACTTCGGTCAATGAAAATAGTATCCACACTATCCCGCTGGCAAGTAAGTAAAATCGTCAGGTGGATAGAGTGCAATAAGTGCCACGGCGGGCATTTAAGTGTTAAATCATTCTATGCTGTCTTGTTTAATACTTTTTATATCTACATAGTTGAGATGCTCCCAGGAAACCCCGAATGTATGCCACATCTTGCATAATCATACAGTTATTGCGATATACGTTACATCACAAATGTGCTACTTCATTGACTAGTTTCCATTTTACTGTACTGCTAAACTTTGCGCTTACTGTGCGCAAAAATATTTGAAAATTAGGCAAAAAGTTGTTTAAAGCTTTTCGTATATTATTTTAAAATTCTTCAAATAAAACCAAAGCTTACAAAACCAAGGGTCATTTGCGTTTCCTGCATGTAATGAAAGCAATCTACATAATTAACAATTATTGAATGAGGATGAGCGTCATATGAAGAATTATTAAGCGGAAGTTTGTCGTTGTCAACCGAAACCGAAGGGTGAAGTTGATAACGACAAACTTGCTTGATATTTCTTCATATCATGCAAAAACGGAATTCAATAATTGTTTTATTATTTATTAAAAAGAATGAAACAATTAGTTTCCTTTAAAGAAAAAAGTCCTACCCATATGACGTCGCTCGTTGGACATGACGATTTCACGTCTGGCTATTAGCCAATCAGAAGCCATGAAATCTTTTAAATAAATAGTATATAAACATTTACAAACCTGCAACCACAATAGGACTTCTTGTTCCATTTAATATAGTGTAGCCATACATACGAATTTCGTAAGTTGAACCTTGGATGAGATCTGAAAGAATTGTTGCATAGCGGTCTCCTCTCACTCGAAATGTTTTATTAACCCTATCTTTGACGGGAATATCAGCTCCATTTAAAACGACTGCTACAAACTCAACATAATAACCACGTATGACACCATTTGCAACATTTTCAGGAATTTGTTCCCATTCGAGTTTAATAATTGAAGTATAGGCCAAAGTTGAAGCCTGGATATTTGCTGGACCAGCATCTGGGGCTAAATAATATTGTTTTAGTATAATTTTACTGGTAAATAACGTCTCTTAAGCATTTTGATTGGTTAGTTGTCTAGTAAATAGGAGGTGTTATTTACTAGCCAGACAAGCAAATGTTTTTTCCCAAGTTCGCTTGCCAAAGTTATTTAAAAAGTCGTTTTTGCATTCATCAACCAGTAAAATTATACTGAAACAATTATTTACCTCAGTCTCGGTAATTACTGGTGAATATTCGGTGAATGTTCACCGATAATTACCTCGACTTCGTAAACAATTGTTAAATATTTGTAAAACTTATAGTTTAGTACTTTAAACGCAGCACAATCACTTAGGGTTGGGTAAGCAAATGTGATGGCGACTAAAAAACGGTTTTATGTGTGACTGTTTTAGTAGACAAGTACACGATTGATTGTTGTTTGTTCTGTTGAATAACTTAAATAATTAAAAAAGGAAACCTCAAATTTATTGCGTAATTTGTGTCGCGTGAATAATAGTGAAGAACTAACGTTACAATATCATACAACATAACACGACGTGACGCGACATGACATGACACGATTTATGATAAGATATACGATAAGAGATATGTAACATAGAACTAAGCTATTGGTCGAAAGGTCTTAAATACGCTGTATATATATATATATATATTAACGTTGTTTTAACAAACTAGTGTCAACCTTACTAATCACACTATACATCACAAGTAATCACAATATACATCAAGGGAAAGTGAACCCTAAAACAAAGTTGATTTTAAAAGTTATAAGTACACAAAAAACTAGTATACTGCAAAATCGCGCCTCTAGTTGTTATATTCTAGATAAAACGCCGTCCCAAAGTTACCTTCAATCCAAAATTATGCAAAAAGTACTGTGGGCGCAGATATGTGTCAGCGGGTAGAAATTGTCAAACTTTCAAACTCGAAATTCAAATCAAACGGCGGTTTAATAACTCTAATCACTAGTGCGACAAGTATTTATTATCAATTAATAAATTCAGAAGAGGAGTTTTTCCAACCAGAAACAATTCTAACAATACACCATACTGTTTCGATTTTTTTATTGACAATTTTAGTCCGCTGGCCAATTTTGCGACTACGAACCAACGTGTAAGCAACAAAAATAAAACCAGACATTTATCAAAAATCAGACAGTAAGCTACAAAAAAGATACTGTACATTATTATTTGCACAAAATACGATCTTTTAGCATACTTACCATCTTCTCCCGTCCTTTGTACGTAGGGAGCAGACCTTGTACCAGCACCCTTTGAATTAACTGCTTGAACCCAAATCGTGTACTGCGTATATTTTTTTAAATTTGAAACGTAAATGGAGTTTTCTCTTGGTCTGGGAGGTAATGTTTCGTGCAAAATCACGTTGTTTAAGTTGTTGCTCTCTCTTATTTCTATTTCATAACCAAGAAGTACCCCATGCACGAAATTTGGTAAAACATCCAACCATTTTACAGTTATAGATGTTGACGTTTCAGCAATGCCAGTGACTTTTTCTGGAGCACGACTCGGCACTTTAAAAAAAAATTCTCATAAATTATGTCCTGGAAAATGGAAAAGCATAGCCTCGTCTATAAAGGGTAAATGGTAGTAGGTTTCAACGTTTTATTAACCATGGGGTTTTCTATATCACATACATACATAGATGAATATAATTTAACAAATAGAGTGGATTTTGCCGTGCGTGTGTACTGTAATAGATCACAGATGATGTCATAGCGTGTAAAGAACTAAAAAAGTACGGCACGAGACGAAGTCGAGTGCTGTGACTTTTTGTTCTTTACACACTGTGACGTCATCTGTGATCTATTACAGTACATACGCATAAGAAAATCCAATCTATTTGTTTCATACATCAAAAAAGTACGAAAAACAACAAGGAAAATCTTGATGACGTCATTTGTGCATCTATACTTTAATAACACATGGCTCAAATCCAATCAAATTGCTTGTTTTAATAAGAGTGTTGTATAAATAATTGGCTGGCAGTACAATTTAAAGAAGCTTGGCACAGGTTAAACAGAGAAACTTTTAACAGACGCATCGACATCCCGACTATCTACCAACAGTTACGACACCACAAGAGGAAAACTACTACAACACAAGAAACCCACACGACCACTCAACGATATATTATATGATTATATATATATATATATATAATCAAACAGCGAAAAGGTGGTAAACTGCCAAATGTGTGAATAGGTTTTGCTGAGGTTTCGAGCGAAGGCCCTTCATCAGATCAAACTGTTTGATCTGAT
>JAOBAZ010037117.1:0-12697 GCA_026546875.1 Pteroeides caledonicum | reverse complement strand
ACTTTTAGATCTTACAAAAACGCAGAGCCAAAAATGTCTTGAAGCATCTCCCAACACAACATATGTGATCCAAGGACAACCTTTGGAGCTAAACACACCTAATATCTTAAGAGAATGCACTAACTTTCATTTTCCTACTGAAAGACATTATATAACTTGGTACTTTCGTCCTTTCTTTCCTGGCCATTTATATAAAAAAGTATTGAGTATCTATTACCATTCAACTTCCCATCATCACAAGGTATTTTCTGCGCCAAGGTTTTCACCCGTTAATAGAACGAGTTTGTTATTGGTGAACACAACGTTAAGTGATAGTGGAACATATTGGTTTACAACAGAATGTTCTAAATTAGAAAATACGCAACAGTTATACCTCAATACAACTGTTATAGGTAAGTAATTGATCTATCATATAGATTCTGTGAGTTATACTAAGATTAAGTTTGTTTAATTTAATAATGTTTATAATTCTGAATTAAAAGACAAAAAAATGAGCTACCCGGCCACTTAACATTTGTTTTACTCTTTGAACATAGTCCAACTGAATTATAATATAATTCAATTATATAGAATTTTATTAGAATTATATTATAGTGTTCTAAAAGCTAAAAAAGTTGTCATCAATTTAAGGATGTTAAACGACTAGAAATACTGTTAATTCATACATGCTTTTCATTAATGAAGGCTATCATGCTGTACACTCGGATTTAAAAATTTTTCGAGATTTGTTTCCACTCACATCGACGTCTGACGTTTTAACCCACTTTAGTTCCCTTGCATTCCATCTCTGTATCTCAGGTTTGATTCCTGTACTGAGAAGTTATCTGATTAAAATATCACCTCACACGTGAGCAAAATGTCACATGTGAGCAAAGTGACCAGTTTGACTCTGTCAAACTGTCCACTTTGTCCTGTTGTAACACTAGACCAATGAGGGGTGCGCCCACTGATTTCATAGAACACTGGATAGAGCTTTATTTCCTATCGGAAGTGAAGGCAGAGTTAATAAATTTCCGGAGACCAAACAGCGCCTCAGAGACCTCATGTGCCTCTTTATCAGTTACCCAAAAAGAATCTTTCTGGGCTTTACGTGATGTATCGATTCGTTTGAATTTGGGCTCCGAAAGTTCATTAAATCTGGCTTAACTTTCGATAGTCGAGGAAGCTCTATCAGTAGATGGGCCTGATCACTAGACCTTCACGGAGAACAGTTTAGTTAAACTGATAGAGCTATCCACTTTAAATATAGTTAGCTTAGTTTAGTTTAACGCATTGACGAGAAATGTTCGCCTGGAAATCGTCTGACGTTCGACAAAGGAATATCTGCTAGGTCCCTAACAGTGTTACGGCGTCGTCGCCGTCAGTGGGCTAATGAGAAATAGCGCGTAGGTTCGACAAAATATTTCGCCAAAACACAAAAATTGACCGGCCTGAGAACGACGTTGGTAGGCTTTAACTCGGTCTGGTTACATAAGTAATATTTCAAGTCCGACTATGAGGACTGAACCAGATTTCAAGTTCGCGCAGTTTGAGCCAGTCGAGGCGAAGCCGAGGACTAGTTCAAACTGCAAGGAATAGCATCAAAAACGAATGATTTCTGGACTTAATTAATTTAATCCAGTGCTAGTACTGGATCAAAATTTTGATCCAGTCCTATGAATTTTTACTAGGTATCCAGTACCATCATGTGACTGAAACAGACCAGTGTGATTAGTTCATTTGTTCATAAATTATTAATGATGTTTTTGATGATCTGGTCAAATGTACCCAAGCTTTACTAAGATTATAATTTAGTAATAACTAAATACTAAGTAAAGACAAAAATTTTAATTTATTAATAACATAGCACTGATATTTTGTGCTGCCCGATGATGTATTTTCCCCTAGAAAAATTCAAGGCAGTGACAACGTGCAAATCACAAAACAATTTGACAAAAGCAACGGATTTTTCTTGTTGGTGTAAAGCCAGTGGAACACATGAGGATAAGAAGGTAGTCTGGTATAAAAATGGGAAAAAATTGGGTAATCCTGTGAAATTTAGAAAAGAACTATTCCTTCAAAATGTCAGCAAAAAGGACAGTGCTACATATGTTTGCCAAGTACACCTATACAACATCACAGACGAAAAAAAGATAGAAATATTTGTCAATTGTAAGTTTGTCACAACTTCTTTCTGATCGTATTGTAAACAGATATGAACAAGACTACACTGGGAAAAGCGAAATCAGCTTAACCGCAGCTGGGAATCGAACCAACGATCTTCGGTTTACTAGCTCGACGCTCTAACCGCTGAGCTACACGGACAAGGACGGCGAAAGCCAAGGGCATGGGTATAATATACTGAATTTCAAGACAAACAGTCCCTCCAAGTTCAACACAGCAACGAACCATTACATAGTTCGATTTAATAATTATAGTGGGATGTTACGTGGAAGGTTTTTTACTCGGGTAATATGAGAGAGCCTTAATCCTTCCTTATTCATATTACTCTAGTACAAAAAACTTCCACATAAAAATTATAATTCTTATAATTGACGTGTTTTTTTAGAGACAATTATACAAGATACTATTACATTCTGATTGGTTGAAGTTTCACTTCATATCTTCTACAATTTTTTCTGTTTCGAGAGACTGGAAAACCCTAAAACTGACCTTTCACACACACAAAATATTCCTGTTGAAAATGACCGAGATTATTAAATTTCAGAACATGTACACAAAAAACCATGGATCTTTTGCTAATAATCTAAAAAAAATCCTGTCATGTAATGTTTTCGTTTTCGGTCACAAAACGAGAAATATTACTTTAGGGTACGCCACATGATATATTTAGCAGACTCGACAACGTAAAAAAGACTTAAAAACTCGAATCAGAGGATACGACAGAAGAAATTAACAATTGGCAATTAACTAATTATTTTTCAACAAAATTAGCAGCCGGCGAACGTCTGAAGAAAACAAAAAAATGCGACGCATTTATATCACCCCATAAAATGAACACAAATTAAGCTAGGGAATTTCGAGAACAGCCTAAAACGTTCTTTGATCAACCCAGTTTGTTGTTAAAGTGGATCACATATTTTAAATTCGTACATTTTCATCAGAAAAAACGAACGAACGAACGAACGAACGATTAGCATTTTTGTAGCGCAATTTTCCATGTGAATATGATCAATTCCCCTTAACCTTAAGTATTAAACTTATTGATTTTAACATTAATATTGCAATAATTTTGATAATACTTTCCTAACTATAGCACGTTATCCTAACACTTCCAGTCAAATGTTCCTGTGGGAGGAAACCGAAGTGCCTGGTAAAAACCATTAACTTTCGGTAAAGTGTTGACAAACTTTTTTCGCATGTGTGCAACGAAAGAATTGAACCCAAACCAAGAAAGGCTACCGAAGCTTCCATAACAGATGACCCGCTGTTTAACTTGCGGACTGTATCACGCTTCTCGACAGAATTGTGATCTAACTTTTTATTTAAACTATACTTTACTAGATCCTCCAAGCATTGTTGCATTCCAATATGTCAGATCACTAAATCTCACAAAATTGTCATGTGTGGCCCATGGCGTCCCAAAACCAAGTTATATAATCCAAGATTCCAATGATAAAAAAGCTCCTGGAAATAACAACGGCGAGGCGTTCATCGACAATTTCTTTGAAACAAATAATTGTTTTTATATCTGTATTGCCAGCAACAAGTTTGGGCAAGACCGGAAAAGATTGGACGTTGCACATTCTCGTTGTTTTGAAGGTAAATTACTTATTTCATGTTAAACATTTTCGCAGAAAAAGTCTCACAGAATAACATAAAAGAGAAATATTTTATGCTTTGCTGACACTGTTTACGACAATAAAAAAAACCTCTTAACGAGCTAAAGCGAGATTACGAAATAGTCTTTTGAAATTCAAAGTCCATTTATTGCTTTCCCTTTCGTCAGGCAGTGTCTTTTACACCATGGTTAGAGGTGGCGCTATTGAGGAGCGAGTGGGTCTCAATGGAGACAATTTAAATTATATTTATACATGCAGAAATGACAAAATAACATAGGGAGTTGCAGTTTATTACCCAACATCGAGTCGAACACGGGGGTTCAAAAGACACTCGAAATCTTAGCGTACGCCTGCCAACAATTATGTCACAGGTTGTAGCATTATTTCATGGTAACGTTTAAAGGGGCAGTCTCGCCCAGCTTTGAGCGATTTTCACACCCAAACAATTTACCAAGAAAATTTTCTCTCTTCAACTTCATAAAATATACATTGAGAGAATCTTCCTACAGAACTAGGAAGCTGTTAAGAGTACAAACGTTCAGAGATATTATTGCTTAAAGTTCATCCTTTTAATAATGAATGGAAATTGGAAATAACCATTCGGCCTGACGTCATTTGTGCTATTACCCATGGCTAAATTGTGAAATAACATTTGCGGCATCATTCACCATGTCTTCCTTTGCATGAATTGTCACAACTCTGGCAAAGAATGTAAAGATGAACAACACAAATCTGTAGAAGTTTTCTTATAAATAACTCGGAATGTCACTAGTGACGTCAGACTACTCTCGGGCTGATTCCGCCTGCAACTCGGATATTTCTCTTTAAACGCCTATATCTCCTTAAATATGCAACTTTGGGCACCCAAATTTGGTCACAACACTAATTACCCGCTAAAAGTTAAAATTGGTAAATTTTCTAGAATGGTGCTGTACCACGTTCCGTTTCACGTGACTTTAAACTTCACTTCTCTTTTAGAAAAATCAAAGCTAACAAGCTCCAAAAATTCAAGCAACGATTTTTGGTATTATTTCCTTATTGCAAGCATCGTTGGTTTTATCTGTGGTGTTGGTTTGCTCTTGTTAATTCAGAAAGTGATTCAGAGAAGAACAATAGCAGAACAGAGTCAGAGAAGAGAGGCTGAAGAGCGGCCAGGGTTGTACGAGAACGTTGCAGAGTTATTACCTGACTCCCGTACAAAATCTGCTGTTTTACCTTGTACTTCATCTGACTATCAAGAACTTAGTATAATAAGAGATTCAGATCACGTGTACACGGATCCACCTACGACATCGCGAATAAAGACTAGCGCACAATAACGAGTGTACAGAGCCAAGACGTCAACAAAAAACACGAGCTGGTAATTTTATAGGCAGGGCAGAGTTACAAAATACAGCACATATTATGCAATTAGATTTAGTTTTGTTGCACTGAGAGGGTTTTTACAGGATATTTTAAACACGGAGCGAGTGCAAAAGTAGCCCCTAAACGGCAAGTAGACAAATGTATCTGATTAAATTATATAAATATATCTGAAGTCAAATGTATGAAACCCTTGACTGAATAGGCATTGCAGGCACTGGAAAAACAACAGCGAAGGACAGAACAAAAACACTTCCTGCGAATAGCCTTTGTACGCCTGCTCAAATTTCATTCATGCAATACAACTACTTCGATTTATGGGTTTATTTCTCATAAATGGGCGACATTCACTGGCATAGCCAGCCTGCAAGGTTAGTCATGCTATGCAAATTTCAAATCATTACCATTATTCATTTCTTTTGAAATTTATTGTTTTTACGGTTGTTGAACATGGAAATATTTGCATAGCATGACTAAATTGTCGGGCTGGCTACGCTACTGGCGACATTTACGTATGAATTGCATTAATACACAATTTAAGGGATTTGAAAGAAATAAGACACAGGTGAATGGCGCCATTTTGATTTTTCAAAATTAATCACGCTATCCCGGGGGGGCTGTCACCTTTTATACGCGCACTTCGTGTTTAATACGCATTTAAAATACAACTAGAAAATATTGTCTGTAGTATCCTATGGTGTGTGATGAAATAGGCGTAATAACAAACTGTCATTGAAAAATTTGATTTAATTTGAGATATTAACTTTATAAAAGTAAAATGTAACCAAAAAAATATATTATATTGCTGTTATCTTATCGAGTAGGTGGGATAAGGATAACGACATGAAAAATTTGAGAAATATTAACTATATAAGAGCAAAACGTAACCCTAGAAATATATGTTGGTGTTATCTAATAGAGTAGGTGTGGAGTAAGAATAAGTATGGGATAAAAATTACAATAACAAGTGTTACATGTTTGTGTTTAGAAATTTATTTAGCTTAATAAGATTCGAAATCTTATTACGAATCTTATTAAGTGAGATTTTCGCGATTACAGCACGAAATATCTTTTTAAGCTAAAGTAAATATAATCAATTTCAATACTCGTTCAATTTTAAGCTTTTTCTCGACAAAAAGCCAGATTTCCACCGCGCAAAAATTTTTTGGGCGAAGCGATTTTTCGTCTGTCTCTTAAAGCCTGAATCCACGGGAAAAATTCCTCAACATTTTGGCGCGAAATAGTTCACTGCGCAAGCGAACAAAGTAGAAAAATTGAATAAAATCACTCAATGTGCAACTATCAGTGCCATGCGCAGAATGATGTAGTTTCTCACCCGGGGAATCAGGCCTTTAAGCCTGGTTTTCACTGACGACATAAGCACAAGCTAAGAAAAAAGACAAAACAAAGAAATGCAGTAGAGATCCTAATTTCTTGCTTATGCTCAGTATGTCGCGAGCAAAAACCAGGCTTTAAGACTTCAATGAGAACTAATCGGAACTCGTGGAGTTTGAACAAAAAAAAATCTAAAAAAACTTGCAAAGCGGAAGCGGCCTCAAAACAACAAGTCCCTATAAAGATAATGCGGGCTTCATAACTAAGTGTTAAAAAAACGGTGATGCTTTTTACAACTGTGCATGTAAGGTTTAGTTTTCTAAACAAACAAGTCTCTTTATTCGCAATTCTCCTGGGGATGTGTTGTTAGTTGATTTTAGCAGCAAGTTTCTTTGTTTAAAGACAAATTAGTATCATTATCAACCCGTTGATTTTGTCCGGTTTTTTAATGTTACCATTTAACGTGCTAAATCGTGCACTGCTTTTTACTCAATACGGCCTTTTCATACATTGGTTTAAAGGTTTTGACGTTCCTCGGTTTAAAACAGTAGCGTAGCCAGCCCGACAATATAGTCAAGCTATGCAAACATTTCCATGTTCAACAACCGTAAAAACAATGAATTTCTAAAAAAATGAATAATATGGTAATGATTTGAAATTTGCATAGCATGACTAACCTTGGAGGCTGGCTACGCCAGTGGTTTAAAATTGGGGATTTAAACTGTTTTAGGTTTAAAAAACAAGTCGCCATCTGTCTTCTCTCTACCAGTAAGAGCGCTACTATCCTATTAGAAGTGACACAATAACTTTGGAGAGTAACCACGAATATCCAGCGCAGGGTACAACAAATCTGTAAAGTAACTTACTAAATAGTTTTACTGAAGAGTTCTTTCATTTGAGAGAATGAAAAAATATATTGCCACTGTCTTTCAATGAAAATTCAATAAAACTCATCGATGTTATTATCCAGCATTATGAAAATTTAGGGGTGCTCTTCATAACGTGCTCATTGTCTTCATGCCCAAATAACCAACCGAAATAATTCGATCCAATCACTCACACGTTTTAAACAACCTGGAATAACTCAAAGACGAAAACAAAAATCTACAAATAGAGTTACTCTACAGTTTTTAAAGTTCTTTCTAGTGGGAGAGTAACGATTTTAGGGTTGTAGGCACTTTAAATAAATCTGAAAATGTGTGGAACACGCGGTACTAATAGCCAAGTGTTTTAGCCAAGTAGTTTTTGAAGTGCTCTCTCTCAACTAACCACACGACCCTATAACTCGACAGAAACAAGTCCTTTCTAGTCCTTCGAAAAATGTCTTGGTGCATGTTAAGTTGAACGGGAGTGTTTTGTTTATAAAGATTGTCGAAATTCTTCTTTTTCACAATTCCAAAACGTAAGCGCCATAACATCCGGATGGTGTAAAATGGCGTTTAATCGCTCCAAATCCAAAAATGATTTGATATACTAAAAGCTGTCAAAAAGAGGGATATTTAAAAACTTGCGCCACTTCTGGGAACGGAAATGTGGAGCGAAATATTTGTAATAAACGAAGTTTTCCTTTGGGAATGGTCTTGGTCCTGATTTTATCCTGTCTTCTGCATCTAAGAGAGGTTTGTGTTTTAACATTTTGTTGGCCAATTTGCTTGATTTGTTTTACCTTGTCGAATAATTGTGTTTTAATTGTTAAAAAAGTGACAAATTCGACTAAATCTGGTTCCAAACCCGGAAGTAAGAAAGCTGCTTTAGTTTTCTTGTTAGTTCGTTTTATAAAACTGCGACATTCTCCTAGTAAGTGGTTTACGGACAAATTAAACCAGAAAATTAAATGGTTCAAGAGAAACTACGAAAATTGCACGTGTACATGTTTGGCGAAGTAATTCATATCACGAGTAAGGAGCACAAGGAGCCAGGTCTTTCATGGATTCTTTGGGAACAAATATGCTTTCCTATTAATACAATTTCGATCAAATTTACACTTAAAATTTAGTATTTGTCGACACATTGTGAATAAAATATTGAATTCAAAAGAAAACAAGGAAAAAATTGTTTGTTGTTATATATTTCTTTGTATTATTATAAGTAATACAACTTCTTATCATAATATCTTGATAATTGTGACAAATATTCCTACATTAATATGAAATTTGCTTTTTCACTGTCAAAAATTATTAAGCATAATCGTTATTCAAAGACTAACTTGACAAACAACATAATAGGACGACCAAATACAAGAGAATGAAACAGGACAACAATAAAGTAACCATGTCTTGTTCATTTTAAGAACGCCTATCTTCTATTCTTACAGTTTCGATTATTTTGAACAATTTTGCAACATATCTTCATAGAGAAAAACGTCATCTCATGTTTTTCCAGCCAAAAGGTGCATTGTTACTAACGGCACAAATTCACCACCAGCAAGCCTTTTCTAGCAAACACTTATCGAGTCTTCAACATCACATCCGGGACATACAGCAGTAATAGCGGTTTATTTTTTGTCAAAAGGAAAACTGAAAATGTGAACTTCTAGTATAAAGGTTGTAAAACTACCAAGTAACGAACTCGCTGATTTAAAAAAGTGCGAGGGAATGCTCTCAGGAGAACTTACACAAATGTTATAAATTCATAAAGATCTATATATTTTATACTTTAAACTGAAATCACAATTTAGGATATTAATTTTTTCTTCTTAAGATTTACTATGAAAAGTCTGCGATGCTGCAATACCAATGGATTTGGATTAAAATTCATTTTCTTTTCATTAATAGTTGTATCAGGTAAAATAAAAGTGGTTCCGTAGTTAATTATTACCTAATTTTTTACTTAATTATTACATAACTATTACTTAATATAAACTGAAACTTTTAAAATTTAAAGAAAAGCATTCAAAGTTGCATTGAATATTTATTACAGTTTCACGTGACTGTTTTGCTAGGAAGGAAGTTTATGAGCAGTAGCTAAGTACTTCATGTTCTCCATTGTTTTAGTACTTCAGAATTCAGAGTTGTGAATATAATTATTTTAAAACATAAATATGCTAAATGTGAAAAGTAGTCAAGGCAGTAAGATATAAAAACCGCAACCCTCTATTAACTCTTCCCCAACAGCAGATGTTTGACGTAGGCTAACGCCAGACGATTTTACTTGTCTGAAGGAAAGCTACGGCCCAGAAAGGGTTAAAAACGTTCTCGTTAACTTTTTCCCGGCGGCAATTGTACCTTGTTATTTTACATAAACTAACGCCAGATGATTTTACTCGTTCTAAGACAGGGCTTCCGTCGCAAAAGGGTTAAAACTATCTCGTTTACTCTTTCCCGACGGCAATCGATTCTTATTGTTTACATAGGCTAACGCCAGACGATGTGCTCGTTATAAAGTAGGGCGTCCGTCGCAAAAGTGTTAATCTCGTTAACTGTTTCCCGACCCCAATTGATGTTTATTTTCAGTAGGCTAACGCCAGATAATTTTACTTGTCTAAGGTAGAGCTAGCGTCCCGAAAGGGTGAAGAGAATTGAGTCATCTAATAACAAATCTTTTGGATTTAGTCTTTTTTGGATCAAACATGGCGATCATCTGACTGGCTATTGCAGTCCGCCCTTTTCGTTCCAACATGAAAACAATAGATGTCCTAACTGTTTCGCATAGAGGGCTCTGATCAAAAGTGCGGATAAAAATCATATGTGGTCGCCATTATGCCAAACGTGGAGGGGCTTGTCCCCCTCGCTTTCCGAGGATTGAAACCCTGTTTAAGCATTTTTACCATGTTTGTTTAATATGTTCATAATTGGTAATAAAATCAATGGTGGAAAAAGCGTAGAAAAAAATGATTTCATCATTTTTATTTTTTTAGATAATACAGAAGCCTCGAGGAAAACATTTATCACAAGATCATCTCCCAATTTAATATATGTGTCCCAAGGAGAACCACTGGAACTTAATGTTACAGTCGATTCTACTGCTTGTGTTCCACCTAATGTCCCTGTGCGTTCTATCAAATTTGTATGGTCCTTTCGTCGTTTTATTTCCACATCGTTTCAAACCGTGTTGCGACAAAATCTACGCTATTATTCTTATGACCAAAACAAGCTCGCATTGGGAAAAGAAGCCAGTTTCCTGATACAAAACCCAACGCAAGGCAACAGTGGAACATATAAGGTGACATCATCAATGGAATCAAATTGTTTTAAACAACAAGAATACTTCTTTAAGGTAACAGTTCTAGGTAAGTATGGAGTATAATGGAGTAATAGCAATGTTACCTCGCCAATAAACATACAAGCTAGACATTCTCAAAATGATCTTACAACATGTCTGTGTTAATATAACTTTGTTGACTGGCTGAGAAGCGTCCTCCGCAACTTGATAAGACACGGCAAACAAAAGTACTTTAAAAAAAAACAGTAAAATATTGTAATTATAATTAAGTACCTATGGCAAAGAAACTTCCTTAAAGAAACTCGTCTCAAAAAAAATCTGTTGACTAAATTAATATTAGAAAGGGAAGTTTAGAGTCTAGAATGGACATCTACATTACATATTTGTGCATATATCAACAATCACTTTCTAATTACGGTTGTTCATCCTTATATGACCTCTCCTGGCTGGAGATAAAAGAACAATAATTTTGTTAATGGAGGACTGTGGGCAAAGTTCTTCAAAATTGCACTAAAACTTTCCATTTCTTTTTAAATTTATAATATTTTTTTAGATTATGATGAAATGCCTAAGTCTTCAAGATCTTCTAGCAACTCAAAACATGTGGTCAAAGGAAACCGTCTGGAGCTTAATCCTACAGTTAATATAATTCATTATTATACACCGTGTCAGTATACTGAAGATCTTTATATTGAATGGCACTTTCGTTCCTTCTCATCTTCATCATATAAACGAGTAATGTACCGTAACATAGATGGTATTATAGAAAACTATGATTATAAACGGTCACATGACCCAAGATTTTCATTTGTGAATAAAACAGGTTTGTTACTGGTAAACACCACGTCTAGTGATGGTGGAACATATCGCTTGAAACTGAAATGTTGGCGAAACTTTATAAAGAAATTGCATTTTAATACAACTATTGCAGGTAAGCAGAGATCACGGATCACGAGGAATAAGCGATTGAGCTTTATGTTAGTCTCCGGTGGAGTCTACTGTAGAGAAAACAAAACATCAACTAAACCTTAGGGCGACGAAATGGCAACAGGAAAAAATTCATATAGTCGAGTACTTCATGAAAAGTGCATGCGTACGTTTTTTATTCATGAGTTGTAAAGTAGCGAGCGAGCACGGAACGAACGGTTGAGCTTTATGGTACAAAACAACGAGCTAATGCACCGAGCACTTTCCACGGTGGTTTCTTCTTCTTATATACAAATTGAGATGTTAAAAATATTGCTTTTGAACTTTTTTCAATGGAGTCATCTTTGACACACTAAGAAAATCAGGTAAAATACACTATAGTAGCTATAACTGGTACAAAAATTATACTTAAGAAGAAAACGGTGCGTGTCAAAACTCTGTGCAAATCCCAACCATGCAAGACAGGAATTCATTCGCTTATTAACGATGAAAATTTCAATAAAAGAATATCTTTCGTTCAACTAGAACCGCGAACGTGGTGGTTTCATGGTCAAAATACCTCGTTCGTCTCTCTTTTTGGCTGAAACAAGTTAACGAATGGTATATACATGTAATTCATTGTACAGCTTTTCGATGAGTATCACTTAATATATTATATAATAAAATAATTCATTTAATTTATTTTTTTTAAGTTTGCTTTTACTGAAGTAAAAGCAAACTTGTAAAATATAATTATAAAGGCCTGGCTAAACTAGGATATATGTAGGTTAAGTAGCACGACACATTGTAGCGCGCTACATATATCCTCCATGTATCCTCGAGGTTTAACCAGCCCCGGCGACATGTTGGCAGCCTGTTACCTAGCAACAACAGCTTAAGTTCAGCACCAGTCCTCAAGAGGCATCAAAACAAACAAAAATGGCAGCTAAGTATAGTTTTCTTAAAAATTTGTGATAAGTGATAAGAGTGACACATGTCACTCGCTTATAGCCTACGTGGCAATACGCACAAGCTAGAAGCAAGCGATATCGTTGTGATCTCGTTTAAACTATATATTTATTTATTTATTTATTTATTTATTTATTTATTTATTTATTTATTTATTTATTTATTTATTTATTTATTTATTT
>JAOBAZ010036895.1:0-12701 GCA_026546875.1 Pteroeides caledonicum | reverse complement strand
TGTACTGTACTGTACTGTACTGTACTGTACTGTACCGTACCGTACCGTACCGTACCGTAGTGTACCGTACTGTACTGTACCGTACTACACTGTACTGCACAACAGCAAAGCACAGCGCAGCACAGCATCTCATCGCAGCTCAACCTAACTCACAGTATTGCACTGTCCCACATTACAGTCCCACACTCCATTGATCTTACCATGCTCTTTTCCAGGTATTCTTGTTGTGTTAAACATCAATCTGTACTGTGTTGAACAAAGAGGAACAAGCTTGCTCATCATTAACTAAAAAAGACATATTATTTCCTCACGCACGCTTTGTAGTATCTTGCAAAGAGAAATGACATTTCAGTGCAATAGGCGTACATTAAGATAATATGGTATTATCTTAATGTACGCCTATTGCAATTAAATTGCAGTTTATATTAAAAGATAAGATCCAAATGTGTTACACTTACAGGTTTTAATTTTTCTTTTTCTAACAATTTTCTGAACAGAAACAACGCATGAATTATGTTAGCTGCCTTCGATGTTTGTTCTGTTGTTGTTTGACTAAACGGACCATCCTACAAGGAACGAACTAACCCATTATTATCGATAACTTACAGCTAATTTTAGATCACTTTTCACCCAAATGATCCGAACTTTGTTCCTAACTTCCGAATTTCGTTCCCAAGTTCGCAAGTTCAGTATCAACTTCGTTGGAAAGTTCATTGCGAAGTTCAGAAGTTCGTAATGAGATTCACAAACCGGTTTGTAAACTGGGCATTGATTGGCTACTCTTGGTTTAGTAGCCAATCAGAGACATTGTTTACAAACCAGTTTGGGAATCTCATTACGAACTTCTGAGCCTCGCTATAAACTTCCCAACAAAGTTCGCTATATGAACTTCCCAGCAACGTTCGCACTGAACTCGCGAACTTGAAAAGGAAATTCGGAACATTTGGGTGAAAAGTGATCTGAAATTAGCTGCAATGCATGACAATAAATTATCTGGTTTTTCAAATAAAAAGGCGAAAACACGAAATATGGACAAGACATGTCAACTTACTATGCCATAGAAGTTACTGTTGATCATTATAGGTCCTTGAGATTTAAGGTAAATGAAATGGTTCCACCAGTCTGTAACCTATAAAAGAAAACAGAACGTAAAATTCCAGGACCTATCCTAGAACGCGTCCGGAGTGCGTTCTAGTACGCGTTTGGGTTGCGTTTTTAAACGCGTTCTTAAATGCGTTCCATTACACTATATTTCTTTATTACATTTCGGTAGCATATTTCTGGACGATCTTAAAAGAATAAGTCGAGAGAGAGCTTTGTCGATCTTGATAACTGGTGATACATGATAATCGAGAAAGCAAACCAAGGATATTTCACATAACAACCAATAATAACAATTAGATGTTATACCATAGGTCAGGTGTGAAAGGGTTAAAAAATATCTTATCTTTTTCACCGCCATGGTTGACTTTTACTTTTAGTATTTTCCTTTGGTTAAGTAACGTATGACTATTTAACTTGTCAAGGAAAGAAGTTTGGTAGTGAAAGTGTTAAAAACTATCTTGTTAACACTTTTATTACCATGGTTGATTTTTACTATTTTACTTTGGTTAACATTAGACGATTTTACTTGTCAAGAGCTTTGGTAGTGAAAGTGTTAAACACCCTCTTGTCAACTCATCAACACGATCGAATTTTCGACGTTTACTCCGGCTGTAACTATCAGAACAGTTGTTACAGTATACAATATATTTATAGTACAATTCATTATACATACATAATTATTGGACCACCAGGATTTCAATACAAGATATCTTTGGAGCTTCCTTCCTTCGCCATTCTAAAAAAAAATAATGAAATTAGAACTAATTTTTCGTACATTGTACACACACTTACTTGAATGCACTACACCTAGGTCGTAAGCCAAAATCAAATAAGGCAAGGTTAGAATGGAACTGGCTGAAAGAAAGCTACAATCCTGGTAAAAATTATGTTGACACGTCACGCTACACCAGTGCTCGTTCGGATTCGTTTTTGTACATTATAACGACCCCCCCAGCATAATGAGATGTCCGTATGCGTTTGCCGACAGCGACTGGTCTAGGGAGGAACAGTTAGCGAATTACTAAAAAAGACGGTTCGTGCGCGCGCTCTCCACGTTAATTTTTGCCAGGTAGAAAAGTCACCTTAAAGCTAATTTTTCGGTCTGACATCGTCCAAGTGCCCAAGACTGTGCCAGTTTCGCCGAAAACTGGAGGGCTCGTTTGACCAAAATTTGCATTTGCATAGCGCAGGTTGGCCAGAAGTGGTAGCAGTTTGACAAAACATCGTGCCAGATTGAAAAAAAACATGGTGCCTGTTTGGTCGAACGTGGTGCTCGTTTGGACAAAAGTGGTGTCAATTTGGGTTATATTGGTGCCAGTTTCACCAAAATTGATACCTTTTTGTTTAACAGTGGTGCCAGTTTGGTCGAACGTGGTGCTTGTTTGGACAAACGTGGTGTCAATTTGGGTTATATTGGTGCCAGTTTCACCAAAATTGATACTTTTTTGTTTAAAAGTGGTGCCAGTTTGGTCGAACGTGGTGCTTGTTTGGTCACACGTGGTGTCAATTTGGGTTATATTGGTGCCAGTTTCACGAAAATTGATACCTTTGTGTTTAACAGTGGTGCCTGTTTGGTCGAACGTGGTGCTTGTTTGGTCAAACGTGGTGTCAATTTGGGCAATATTGGTGCCAGTTTCACGAAAATTGATACCTTTTTGTTTAACAGTTGTGCAAGTTTGGCCACGATGTGCCAATTTAGTGGTGCCAGTTAGATGTACAACCCCACTGGTCAACCAGATCATAATACCAACACTGAATACAAACAGCAGGTTTTAAGCTTACCCTAAATTCCTCAGTTAAATCCTGGACCCTGTTAAACTTTTCCTCAGAAAAAATTGGCTTGACACTTTCTAAATGCTACAAAAAAATACACAGGTATGTTATTAACAGAGCAAGACTTTGGACACAAGTCCTGAACAGGATCCTATAAGATACTACAGGATCCTGACATGATCTTATATGATCCTACAGGATCGTGTCAGGATCCTACAAGGGATATCTTACTTAGGATCATAACAACTAGGATCCTAAAACTAACATCATATATGCTATTTAGGATTCCAAAACTAAAAGCGTCCTATTTAGGATTCTGCAGGATCCTATAGGACCCCTTCAGGATCCTATAGGACCCCTTCAGGATCCTGCTTAGGATTTTTACCAAATGGGAAACCTTACAGCACAATCAAGTTATCATTTGTCCGACACATATTATTTGACTTACTTTATCAAGTGTATCATCTAGAGCTGGTACAGGGAGCCTAGGAAGTGACTGTTGAAAACTGTAAAGAGTTGGGTGACCACAAGTGAAAAGTTTCACAACACCCTGTCAGAATATCAGTGAATGAACATTAAACGACAGGTATAATATGGCACATATACATATACTATAGGTAATACATAACATATACAGTATAATATAGGTAATACATAACATATACTATAGGTAATACATAACATATACAGTATAATATAGGTAATACAGTACATAACATATACTATAGGTAATACATAACATATACTTATACTACCAGTACAGGTAATACATAACATACATATACTATAGATAATACATATACTGTATCTTGTTGTATCTTAACTCACTACCAGTGGGTGCTTTCCAATGGGTGAGTAAGACATAACCCACATTACCTAGATTAAATTCTGTTACTTAACTCATGCATTGCAGTGCTGGCTGCAAATGAACTCTTTAGAATACCTAGTGTCCGATATATCGAACACTAAGAACAAAAAAATAGAGTGGAACAAAGCAAAAATAATGGGAAAACAAGGAACGCAACAAAAAAAATTTGGGCCTTAAGGCGTTAACAGACGTTACTCTGGCTAATTGCAGATAACTTTACTCCCTGAGGAAACCCTCGGGCAATGGATTAAGAGGTCATTAAGTTACCATTACAGATTATACTTTGGCTAATGCCAGATAATTTTATTTATTCACGTAAAAGCTCCCACCAGGAACAGATTAAGCATAGAGAGAGTTACTGTACAAGTTAGGGTCCGAGAGAGTTACTGTACAAGTTAGGGTCCGAGAGAGTTACTGTACAAGTTAGGGTCCGAAAGAGTTACTGTACAAGTTAGGGTCCGAGAGAGTTACTGTACAAGTTAGGGTCCGAAAGAAAACTGACACTTTGCCCAGGATAATTTCCAGCCATACTTCCATTTGATCCCATCCTTGGGATGTCAAAAGGACATTCACATTAAACCTAAGTTTGGGCATTCTATGCATAATTTTCTACACTACAGATACTTGATTGATACAAATACCCAATGCCTGGCAAAGCTAAAACCCATTTGCCATACCATAGGTAATATTGTTTTATGAAATCAAGTCAGCAAAATAATAAAGTAAAATAACTCCTGAGTAAACACTTGCAGTTTTAACTTTTATTTTATACTTACAGCCCAAATTTTAGACTTGAGAGATAACTTTCTATAAAATGAACAAAACTATGGGTTTGTAAAAACGTAAATTAGTTATCTGGTATAATCGCATAGTTATTTCATATTATATTACATGTACAGAGTCTGATCTACAATCATTGACAAAATTGGTTGAAACGATATTTTTGAAAATCAAAAAGGTCGATGAAAATAGTTGTGTACCCTTATTTAGCCCCTCTCCCTGAACAATGTTGCTATACACTAAGCCACAATTTCTGCTTCGTTGTCATGTTGTTTTACATCATTGCTACATTGATAGGGAGGTTCCACACCCACATAATTGCATTTGTTCCATTTGTCAAAGGTTGCAGGATTTCCATTGAGAGGGATAGTGGGTCCTACTTGTTTACATATACAAGCTGGCCAAAACTGGCACATTTTTGTTGAAAGGTCTAATGTATATTTACCCTGCCGTATTCTTTTAATGCCCTGCAGCCTGTTGTCCTTAACATTAATTATAAGAATTTACTGTGCACATGGTAAACAACAAACAACTACAATTGTATACTATAATAAAAACTATGAAAGCTTTCAAACAAATCATCCTGATATCTACAATCCTGGCAAAAATTAACATGGACATCATGTGCACAATCTGTCATTTCCAGTCAATTCGCGTTCTATTCTCCCTGGAATGATTTTCCTCCTCCCCCCTAGTCATTATTGGCAAACAGATGTAGAACCCTCACAACATTGTGTGATTGTGTTGAGGGTGGTGAGAGGTTGTCACAATGGAAAAACAAATCTGCACAGTTAAGCACTGGTATAGCATGACATATTCACATAATTTTTGCCAGGATTGTAGTTGCCCTGGCTTGGGCGTTTCACACACTCTTCACCGTACACCCCTTAAGTTCCACCTCTGTACATTAATATATAAAGACAACAATGTGCTTTCACTAGCAAGTTTTCAGAATACTTCTTTCCAATTTCTGGCAAGATTACATTAACTGTCATCCCAATATCTAGCCCCCGACCCTTATAGAGATACATATTATATAGAAGTGTTTGCCCTAGTATTGTTGCATATACCTTTCAAATAATACACCTCGGTAAGTTAATAAGGCTCGTAGTATTAACTGTAATGCAATACCCCATAATGTCCATAACAATGTGGCAAGGATTGCAACACCAACACACACAGCAATGTAAGGACTGGCATGGACCAACCTAAAGAAAACAGAAACTGCGATTGTAAATTATCCACAACTAAAATTAACCCATGTACTGCAATGTTGGCTGTAAACAACCAATTTAAGAGCCACAACAGTGAAAAATGATAACCTTTCATGAAAGATCTTTTAAAACCACATAGTAACTAATGTTTTACAGTTTTCCATCGCTCAATGTTTTCAGCTCACATCATACAGAAAAACTAAAGAAAATTTTCTGGAAAACTAACACCCCTTTTCAATTAAGCCCATCTCTTTTGTAAGTGTTAAAATGGATCCAAAAAGAATATGACCCCTGGGGGCTTAACCCTTTATAGCCTGTTGGCCACCTTTAGTATTTTACTCTGTCTAACACCAAACAATTTTACTTGTCAATGTGGAAAGTCTGGGCTATAAAGGGTTAAATACTATCTCTTTAACCCTTTACAGCCCGTTGGCCACCTTTAGTATTTTACTCTGTCTAACGCCAGACAATTTTACTTGTGAAAAGTCTGGGCCATAAAGGGTTAAATACTATCTCATTAACTTTTTATAGCCCGTTGGCCACCTTTAGTATTTTACTCTAACGCCAGACAATTTTACTTGTCAATGTGGAAAGTCTGGGCTATAAAGGGTTAATAGAGAAAATATGGAGGTCCATGGAGATGGCATCTAAAATTCTTCAAGTGTACTATCTACAATATATTTATTATGTAAGTACAGTACGGTAATATATTTCTTTATTCCACTAGTTTATTAAAAGTATGGTAACCTGATAACATAATCGATAAAACATGCCAAGGTATAAATTATGGTACAATTACTAGCAATGTTTTGGTTTTATTATGTACTTCATATAGGCACTTAATCTTAATTTTGACAGCTAAAGTGATTTTAAATTATTTATATTGTCTAATAGAATTTCCTTTTCAGCAAAACAACTCTGGTAATCAAAATAAATGGTATACTTTTAAACTTCTCAAACTATTATGCATAAACACATTAACAGCTAGAGGTCTCCACTTGACATTAGTAAACTTGTCCTGCATAAAGCGAAATAAATTGCACTACAAGCCAATCATAATAGTAAAAACGTTAACAAAATATTTTGTTATCAGTAGCACTATTATCGCCTGGGTTCTTGCTGTGACAAGTAAACCCAAAGAAAAATACTAAAAGTAAATATGATAGAGTTAACAAGACAGTTTTCAACATCTTTACTGCTAGAATTGTTTCTGTGACCTTAACCTTTGCATGGTTGGATGTAATCCTTCACAAGAAAAATTGTCATGCATTAGTTGAAGTAAGATAATAATGCATAACTTAGCCAAATATGGGTTAATATAAATTGCATGTTGAATAAAAATGATGAAATGCTCTCTGACCAAATATATTTTTAATATGAGCTTCCGGTTGCCACACTACAGCCTTCGTCCATTGAAGGCTGCAGTATGACATCTGAAAGCTTGTATTAAAAATATATTTGGTCAGAGAACGTTTCACCATTTTTACTCAATATATGTCAAATCCTGGCAGCGCATCATCTATCTTTTCAAATAAATTGCATGATCATAACAGTGAAAGTGTAAGTGATATTTATCAACATTACAACATTGTATTAGCAACTGTGGTTTTGAACTCCAAATAGCAACAGTGTACAATACATACAAAGTAAGACTAAAATCAAGTTAACATGTACGATATAAAGAAATCAAATGTTTCTCTTCGCATAGATTTTCATTGCATATTGTTTAATTTCGATCAGACTACAAAGGCTTTTATTTGACTCAATTTGAAGTGTTTTAATTTCTACACATTTCGTGACAGGAATTAATATGACTGCAAAAATGAGAAATTTTTAAGCCTTACAAGAGAGGCACACGTACAATATAATTGGATTTATAGAGGATATAGATAGGATATAGATACAGCGTATTCAACTCTCCAATAAGTCCTGCATATACGTACTTAATTAATTCAAAATTAGCTTAGTTTATGTTGGTAATAATGCTACGACGTTTCATTCAAAAACAGGCTAGTTTAAAAATCGGAAATTAATGGAAAGTTAGTACTGTAAAACTATGAAACTGATACCGGTTTATATTCTTTCGTAATAAACGCTTATAGAATATTCATGAATTCTTGGTAGTAGTTTGACCTGCGTTTATCTATCTTTTGGCGTTGTTTTGGGTTATAAGACTATAAAACGTTTAGTTGTTTTGATAAGTGTGAGGGGAAAAGCGACCTGGTGAACTCACTATTCGCAGTTTGGTTAAACAAACAAATTGATCTTTGGAACAGCACCTCACGCCTTCGATTATTCGAGAAGCCGGCAACGCTGAAACAAAATGTATCTAATTAAGATATTCAAGAACAAAAATACGTATTTTATATTTTCAATTTTTTGTGAGAAATTCGTGCTGCAGGAGTAAATGTAAAGGAATGGTAGTTCTATAAAGATGCAATAATTCAATTCTGAAGCGGTGAATGTCTCAACGGGAAATTGCAATAAATTACACTAAATGCCATTCGGCCGCCGTGTCTTTCGGTAAAGTTCAATGTCCCTAACTACAGCTAGAAAAATGGCATAAAATATCGGGTTAATTCCACGTTGGAACTCTGAGTCAATTACAGCATATATCTTAGGCTTTTGTGGATACGTTTAAGTTTGTTGTTACAGCTACGTTGCGTAGCTGTATTGAAATAAAAAGTGATAAACAAAACAACGTTGTCTTACCCAGGTAATGTTTCCTCGAGTCGTGCAAGCACTCCTAAGGTCGGTTGATGCTCGCCAACCCTGGCAGCAGCCAAAGCGAGAAAAAAAAGCACCCACGCTAACGGAGTGGCTGGGAAGTGCCATTTCAACAGTTTGTGTTTAGCTTGCTTTACTTTACGTTTAACGGCCTTGCCAAGAGCGCGGAATATATGGCGAACAGCTTCTTTATCAAAATGAACGTTTAGTTCCCCGTCGTCTGTAACAGCAAACTGAAAGGCCACAGCGAGTCGAGCTTCGGCCATGTCGTGAAACGTTGAAACCCAGGATTGGTGGTTGGTAAATAATGTCACAGATAATGCAACGATTAGCAAAGAGAAGCTTCGATTCACATGCGAAATATGTACACACAGTATAGAATGGACACACCTCCCCAACAGAATATCAGGGCAAAGTCCACTCAAAATCAATATGGTCATTTGTTTTGGAGAACCTGGGTGAATGTTATGTTTAATTTTTAATAATTTTGCATAAGAATAATAAATACTCATTTTCTGAAGTTTTATCTGGACTTCAAGGCAAAAATATTCCCTTCAGGCATTTTCGACCGATTTAAAATCCTCAATAGACCATAACCAAGGCGTGTTCTATAAATGAACAATCACTTTGTAGTTTTAGCTAATAAAAATTATAAAAAAAAACCCGTGTATGTTTGTTAGAGAAATCAATTCCTGCACACATCCCACAAAGTTTTTTGCCCTTATCAGGTCAAAGTCCCCTGGATGGTTCGACAGTTTTCAAGGTCATATGGGTAGTGGTTTCGTGTGGTCTGACCCAAAAGGTTTCCCTGAAAACTGTAAAACCGTAACGGGTATAAACCCGATATCATAACATCTTTGCCAATCACTTGCGCTTTTTTTACCAGTTACCAGTGAGGTACCAGCACTGATGGCGGCTTATGTGACACACAATCTACTTACCACGCGAGCATTGGGTAAACATCGTGCAGCTATTGGTGGTTTTCTGGTTGCGCAATTCGAATCTGTTGACATTTGTTAATTGGATAGTGAATTAATCCATTATTGGGTAATACCAGTTGCGAGAGGAACAGAACAGGTATAAGAACAGAAGATCAGCGCAGCCATGCAACGTGTTTCCATAAATGTTATACAATTCAGGGACCGTTAATTAAATAGGGAGCCTTAACAACATACCAAGTCTCACGCTTAAAGTGTATGAAAGGAAAATTGTTATTGTGTTATCTAAAAGATCTTTTAAAATGGTTTTTCGTTTACTTTCTTCGTTGTTGAGATATTTCAATTTGTTTACGACGTGCACAGGTTTTAGTCCGTCACACATTTATGCATAATGGTTGACTCAAAAAGTTAAATATCTTCATTGTCACTGAGTTAAATCTTTTGGAAGCCTATGTTTGTTCTAGTAAAACAGATAAGGTTTTTAGAAGTCGTCCTAGTATGGTAAAATTTATTACATTAAACCTTCTGTGTCACCTCATTATGAAGGAATGTGTGACATAAAAACCTGTGCACGTCGTAAACAAATTGAAATATCTCAACAACGAAGAAAGTAAATGAAAAACTGTAAAATAACTTACAAAACCATTTTAAAAGATCTTTCAGATAACACAATAATTATTTTCGTTTCATATATACTTTAAAGTAAATAGTAATTTTTATCAAAAATTATCGCTAGTAAACCATGAACGGCGCAAGTGGCAATGCCATGGAATTTTATTTGCCAATAATGGAAAGCCTATAATGGATCGTATGAAATTCTTGAAAAAACTAGGGAAATACCTAGTCAGTAGTGTAGTGCTGTACTTCATATAAGTTAAGTTATCAATTCATTTGTCGTGTGGAGCAATTTCGGCGCTTGGGAGCTAGTATGGTTTATGCAAATATGGCGGACGCGGGGAATTCTGAATCACGGCGTGTGACTCGGACTGCAAGATTGATGAGCAGCCTTCGAGTCCAAAACGACAGAAGAAGTCAGCAACAACTACAAGAAGGAACAATGGAGCTGCAAGGTACAAAGTCAAGTTTAATTCAGAATGGAAAACGAAACATCCTTTCATCAATGAAGTGAGAAATGACAACCACAGCTTCCTCGATACAGTCTGCAAACGTGATGTGTATTGTGGTCATATGGGTCTGGGGTCTCTCAGATATTGAGCGACACATCGGTACAGTGATACGCCAAAGGAATGTCACAGCATGCGCTCGAGTCTTCTGCCACAGACATTCACCAGTACCGAAGTCACTAAAGCGTAAGATCGGTTTTCATTTCCGATCGTGTAAAACGCGCTCGCATTCACATGACTAGCGTAGCACTAATAGTGAAACATAGACGATTGATCGTTTGCGAAAAAGCAATCGATCGTTTGCGACAATTATGTTCAGTGATTTTGGTAGTAACATTGTCAGTCTCACGCATAGCACCTTGTCCACCTTGGTAGCTCTGAAGCAAACACGAAGGCAACTCGACGGCGACGGTGGTCGATATAATATAACAATAGAGTTGATGTTCTTGGGCGTAAATATGTTTTTGGCCAGACTCAAACTCATTTTAGCCCGAGCGAAGGGTTAAAATGAGCTTGAGAAGGGCCAAAAACATATTTACGCCCAAGAACATCAACTCTATTACTATTATTATAACTTTAAAGAAAAATATGGTATTAAAAATCAATTCTTCAGCGTTAAAACCGTACTCCCTAAATCTACTTTCAGCCCGCGGGCTCTGCATCAACGAATAGATAAGGAATGGCGTAGTCGATCAAAATTGTTTGATTTGAAAACGAACACTAATAGCTTTCTGCTTTCGGATTTCGAAGTTGGGTGGTTGTTATCGACGAACTGCGCGTGCTTTTGTGACGTCATCAATACGATTCGCCTCATTGGCCAACTGACTTTCATAATATATTTCGAAACGCGAAAATTATCTTGCTTTATCCATCGCCAACAAGCCGCGGTGTGGGACAAGAATACATAGAGGTAAGATCGAATGAAATTTTTGTCCTCCGACAACTCAGGGAAGCATGCTGTTTGAATTGAATACATTCACTGGTCCTAAGGAATACTAAAATCCCGGGGTGATTTTCCTTGATTTGAACGGACAATAGCTATATTGTGTGGTAATGTTTATTTTATGTATTGTATAATAATATTGACTATGTTCTTTTCCAATTAATCTCTTGTCCAAAGAATACGGAGTGAGCGAGTTTTTAACTGCGGATTCTAGTGTATTTCATCGGTCTCGTGTAGCCCACAACGACAAAACGTCGTCCGAATAATAAATTCTCCTATAGTTTGTCTAGCAAACAATGATCAAAAAGTGCATGAATAAAAAATAAGCAAACATGCGGGGCCCATTATCGATTTCGTTGAAGAAGGCTTGCGTTTAACTTAAACAGTTTTCGTTGTTAAACTAAGAGTACTTTATATTGCTACATTGAACTAAATTGAAAGTCTACTAAGGTGACTAAGTCTGGCTGGCTGTGATATATCTGTCTTGGCACATTCATAATGCCTATGGAAGAAATATTCATCTACCAATCATATTCTTTCAATAATGAAAACAAAGCCAAATTATACATTATTTCAATCATATATATCAATAATAGGAAATAACAACATTCATATATAAGCATAATTTTCTAGAAATTGAGTTGTATATTCGTCTGCCGAGTTAGCATGCCTGTATAAGCTAGCCCAAGATTCAATAATAAAAGCAATGGATCTGGCAGAGAAATGGCATATGACAATCCTGTGGATTGGGCCGTTAAATTGACTGTACGAATAGAAAATATGTTGGGATTTCCGCGTGAAAATTTTATGAATGTTTTGTTCGAATGCGACGCGGTTTCGCCTGAAGCCTGTGTTGTTACTCGAGGAGGGTTTAGCAAGAAAGCAAGCACTAGCACACAGCTATATTATTACCGAGACAAGCTTGTAATATTTATTAATAATGCATCAACTTGTGCTGGAAACGCTGGCAGTAAATACAACTAAGGATCTCATTTTCATCTGGCCATGGCGTCGGTGTTGGCACAATGAAGATGGTTTTATCGTTGAAGTAGTACAGTACGCCTCGATATTAGCTTAAAAAGACTATATATTATAAAGTTGTATCTGCCTAGATACATATATATATACACACACATATGTATGTTTGTATGTTTGTATGTATGTATGTATGTATGTATGTATGTATGTATGTATGTATGTATGTATGTATGAATGTATGTATGTATGTAT
>JAOBAZ010036784.1:0-12702 GCA_026546875.1 Pteroeides caledonicum | reverse complement strand
AGATCTTTATCTAGGTATTTTGAATTTTAAATTTCCACCAGTGAGTTGTGTAATTTATTCTGACTTACGTCTAGATCCGCCGCTGATAATATTTTTTTTATTCAATGATTCCCGCAATCAATAGGGATAGAAAACTTTACCACTGATAAATAGACCCAATACAGAAATGGTAGCCATTGTTTTTATTTTTTGTCTCTAATTTGAGACTAATTTTGATTCTCCCGCTCAATAACGAGGTCATAAATTATACCAAGTAACAAAGTTCAATTTACCTGTTTCCCAATTGGACATAACCATGTCACGGGGCTGTCTATAAAACGTCATCTTAACTACGTTGCAGTGGTCAGCGGACACAAATTGTTCTCAAGTTAGGCCTTAAAAGTGTTCTACCAGAAGGAGTAAACTTGGCGAACTCTTTGTCACGTGGTATGTAAATGATGTTATTTAGTGGAACATGAGAAAAACTGTTAGTTTTTTCGTCACTTTGTTAACAACAGTGGTGTCGAGTGTCCACAAGTGTCAATGTTTCCGTTGGTTCTGTTAAGTAACTGATAACTGACGTTTGCATAAAATTGCGATAAAATTGGAAGCTATGGGTTGTCTTGTAAGAAACATTAAACTAAAATAAGTTTTAATCATTAGATTAACAATACTACAGTAACGTCCAGCCATTAATACTTGATTGACTATTAGTTTGCTATTCATGCGCTCGTGTTTCGTGGGTTACAATAATGATTTGTATTGAACAAAATTAGTCTGTAGCCTTAATCAGTTTTCGTATCTGTTGATATTTGAGGCATCGTTAAGAGAAAATGTAAAAACTTTATTAGAAAAAAACTACTTCTTTAATGAATTTTTTGTACTCAAAACTGACTGAAATGGATGGAAAACATACAAAGTTTGTGCATTTTTTGTCAAAGAAACTATATTTTCTGCGGATTTCAAAATATCACCAGAATGCGTCATAGTTTGGTTTCAATGAAATTTGTATTTCCACGAAACAACCATGCAATATTTTAAATACCACAATGATATACGTAAATCAGAGAAATTTTACTTAGTATCGTATTGGGATTACATTCTACGATTGTTGTAGATTACTTAGCGATGGATGACGTAATGTTGACGTCACAAAAAAGGACGTAATAAACTATAATAATTAAAAGATTTTAAGAAGGGGAAATGGAAATAGTCAAGTCATAAGTGATATGTCAACACTTTTAAGTTCAAGATTTGTAAATAAGATAAATATTATTTTGTTTATTGTGTTGTCTTTAGTTTTATTGAAGTGTCCTCTGTCATATTTAAATTTCTATTTTAATCTATCTATAACCAATACACCAAATTAATTAGGTTACAGAACATTTGTCGACCAATGTGATTAAAGTTTGATATTTTTTTCTATTGTACACGACTTTGCGTAATTTGCAAAATTTTCATGGTTATCATAGTTAACATAATTATCATAATTATAATGGTTATCATAATTAACATAATCATAATAATTGTCATTGTTATTATAATTAACGTAATCATAATTATATGGATCGCGTCATTTATTGTCTTATTGTCTTAGTGTATAGAAATTTTAAAATTACACTGAGTAATTATTTGTACATTCTAGTCGTTATGCTTCTGTTCTGAGATAGTTTACTTAAAATGCATGCATAATTTGCATAATGGATGCATATTTGACTATTGGTATGTAAAAAATATGCAGCCAGATACCTAATAGTTTATAACCACATGTTGCGGGAAAAAACACAATCCCAGTTCAATTAAAGATCGATTTTTTAGTTTGTTCATATCTGGTAGCAAACAAGGGCAAAGTATTTTGTGATATCAGTACAGGTCATTGTCCATTCTTGTACATTTCTAAGTCGTTTACATCTCCTGGACTTCGTAAACTGTATACCTTGGGGGTTTGACAACCACCCTGAGTTTACTATGGTAGTGTCGTGACGTCAATTGACGTCACTGGTATGACGTAAACTTGTTTACATTTGAATATTAAACTTTTTACTGAAATATCTTACCACGGAAACAAAACTAACAATTGCAAAAATTTCTGTTTTAGCTTTGCTACGAATGACAGAAATTTTCGTGAGTGCGTTTAATGAAAATTACTTAAAGAACTCAATGAAAAACCATTGGGCTTTTTAGGGGGTGTTATCTAAGCACTTTCAGCGCTTATTTCGGCATAAATATTGTTTTAGAAAACGTCTAAATTCTTATTGAATGCTATAAATACTACAATAGTAAACTTGTCTTCTGGGTGTATTTTATTCTTTCATTTACATACATATAGAACAAATTTGTAAATATATGAATACAAGCTCTGGTTATTTGTAATTACAGCTATTACAAGTAATTACAAGTGTATTTCACTTTTACGTTTTCTTCATATTCTTATAGTTTCAACTATATGCATATGCACTGAAACTATGTGCATGCAGCACTGAAACAGTTTCAGATATTTCCTGTTTAACCAGATAATCTGCAAACGCGGAAAAGGACTGACACTAGTTGTTTCTCTTGAATTATACTTTATTTCTTTCCCAAATTTATGACAGACTTATAATTTTGTTTATTAAACATAATTACAAGTTTCAGCAAGTTTCATCGACGGAAAGCAAAGATATAAGTGATGAAAAACAACAAAATGGATTGCTATTTTCTCGGTAGTTCCAGTCCTTTTTCTCACGATCAGATCAACTAAAAGGTATTTGCTGACTCAAGTAACTGCTTAAGTCTGGTTTGTTTACACGTACCAAAATAATGACGTCACGAATCTCATTAGTCACCGTACGGGCGCCAGCGCCAATACAGAGTTTAACACCAAAACACAAGAGGAAAATAATGGTTTTGTCTATGAAAACATATTACAAAATTGTTCAGTATAGTTAACAATTATTCACCGAAGTGGAGGTTAATATTATATGAGGTGAAAAATTGTTTTAGCATATACCATTTCAACTATTATTTATAATATATACTCATTATTTCATTTAATTTCATCTTCCGTAGCCAAAACAAACCGGGAAGTCATTTTGTTTTGTCTTAAACTTGGAAGAGAGTTGGGATATTCCGAGCGAGTAACCAATCAAATTGCTTAAAAAGTATTATTCTGACTTTGAGTATATGCTAATTGCAACTACATGAATAAACGAAAGACCTAAAAGTAAGACAGACAATTTAAAGTGTCTGAAAGGCATGGAAATTTTAGTGACATCTTACTAAGGCAAGGCAAATGATTGCTTTATGTCACTTACACTTAGACGATTTAGTAATTTTATTAACAAGGCTCTTCACATTCATTTACTTCAGTAACGACCAATTCGTTCTCAGTCCTTGTTTTTCGGTTCTCTTCAATGTTTATTTTTAATTCCCGAATTAAATTATCCTTGGTTTCATTCAATTTGTTTAACTTTGAATTCTCTTCTTTTATTGCCCAAAGTTTTGTATCAAAATCTCGAATTTCAGTTCTAAGTTCTGCAGTTTCTCTCGCCTGGGTTTCTTTTTCTCTTTGAAGTTCCTGAATGACGTCTTTAAGGAGTGAAATTTCTTTTCCCTGAAGACAAAGGAAGTTTGTAAGTTTTCATATCCTTATAGTTTTGCATTTATAATTTTAGCTTTTGTTTGGGTGATTCCAATAACGTTAGTCAGGCCAACAATTTAGTCCAGCTATGCAAATATTTTCAAGAACAGTAAGAACAATGGAGTTCTAAAGAAATGAATAGTGATAATCATTTGAAATTTGCATAGCAGGACCTAACTGTTGGGCAGGCTTCGTCACTGAATGATTTGAACTTGCTGTATCCATTGTGCAATAACGTTAATTTTTTATTTTATACTTCACTCAACCACTGAGAACCCAGATTATACTTCACTCAACCAATCAGAACCCAGGTTATACTTCACCCAACCAATCAGAATCCAGATTATACTTCACTCAACCAATCAGAATCTAGTAATTTTGTTATGCATACACTGGTGTGTAATAATTTAAAATTAGCTTTTTTAATTCTTTTACTCACCTTCAACTCTAATTCTTGTTTTAATTTCAGTATTTCTACAGTTGATTTTGTTGTCTCCTAAACGGAAAACGTGGTCACACACTATCTTACCACAGAGAAGTTCAGGCTTCTGAAGTAATGCTTACGAAATTCTTACGGCGGACACAATTTATCATTTATTATAAAACGGTAAACTATATAATGTGTTCATAAAGCAGTAATTTTGTCTGATCAATGGTTTTATACGCTAAGAATGGATGTCATTTCATTCTCTTATAAACTATTGCTGGGGGTTTTGGTGGTGATATTCAAATGTAGAGCACATACATTATAAACCCAGACCAGGACGTGTTGGCAAAATGCAACACCAGGCAGAAGGTTCCAGTAGAGGGAAGTCATGAGGCATTGCATTGTTACAATGTTGGCCTATTTTCAGTGCGGTGAAAGGCTCCAAGTTTGCGGGGTTCCGGTGACAGGAAATTGCGCGGTCTGCTTTGACTGTGGGTTTTACCTTACTGTACAGGCCTGTATCGATGGCGATCGAACTGTGTTGAGAATTTTTATTCGTCTTACACCAAGTTTTTCCGCGGTACGAGAGGTGCTTGCGTGATACATGGACGCCACGCTTTTCGTTTACGAATTATTTTAGTCTTATGTGGGATGCAGTATTGCGGTTTTGCGGTATTAAGAACCCCCCCCAATGACCCCCCAGTAGGTTCAATTCCAGCCGGAAGGCCAAGGTTTTGTAATCACTGACCTGGATATAATTATCAGATCTATTATATGTCAGTGGTTGTAATGTATATATTTTTATACGTTAGTCTGTTGCATTTAAAGTGCCGAATGAAGTAGTTATCTAACCTCGGCTTTCTTTTCTTTGTCCAAATCTTGAGACGTTCTTGATATTGGAGCGTTCGAAATTCTTGGTGATAAGACATGAATTGTTGTTTGGTTTGTTGTTTTATCTACAGCGTCGTCTTCAAATCCTTCATTCTCACTTCCAGTTGAGTCCACGGACTCTCTTAAAACTTGTAGTTCAAGTTGAGGAAAACCATTTATTGATCCTTTAGTTACCACACTTTTAAATGGTGTACTCTTTTTTCGAGTTCTATTCAGTCGTTCTCTACCATACGCAGAAAGGATAGCCTACAAAAACGAAAAATCGCTCATTAATTAGCTTTGAAAATCTCATTAACTTCAAATGATAACAACAATAACAAATGGATAATTTGGGTAACCTGTGCTTCAGGGTAATCACGTGTGGCAGCTAACACATCTTCTCGTAGCAACATAAAACATTCCGTGTATCCAACTGAACGTACATCAGCAATACGTCTAAAATAGAAAATTTGCCCTTTTGTGACATATATCACGTGAACATCCTTGTTTTCTACGTGAGTATACGTAACATCACGTGACTTTACCTGTATATCACGTGAACATCCTTGTTTCCCACGTGAGTATACTTAACATCACATGAATTTTCCAGTATATCACGTGAACATCATTGTTTTCCACGTGAGTGCAATTAATATCACGTGAACAGTTAGTGTATATCGTGCATGTACATACACTTAACAATACCTATATGCATTTGTGAACTACGTAAACATATCGTATATCACGTGAAAGCATAGAGTGGGATCACGTGTGTATTATGTAAGATCGTTATGTGTACGTACTGTTTGTATATTACATGAATTTTTTCCCAATCGGCGATTCTTTCAATATTCTTTCCTTACCTGTTTTGACCTCCACTTAAATTTAGTATTCCAATTTCTCCGAAAAAGTCCCCTGTTCCTAGCTCTTTGAGTACATCTCCTGATTCACTGAATAATTAAGCAACAGTTCAGTAAATTCGAAGCATTATAGTACTAATAATAATTCAACTAATAGTTACCCAATAATTTGCACAATTCCGTCACTAATAAGGTACATTTCCCGAGCAATTTCTCCTCTTCGAATGATAAGATCATCTGGAGTAAAAATTATTAGTTTCATCTTAAGGAGAAGATCATGTAGAAATTCTGGCTGACATTTTTGAAGAAATGAAACCTAGATAGATATAGAAAGATTGTTGGCTCTTTTGTTACATTGGGCGCGGTTAAGGGTTGATAACAGGCGTGCATTCAAATAGTGTAGAACACCTGTCCACTTTGAAACTTTTATTTCGGACGTAACCGGCAAGATTTAAATAGCACAGATATGTTCTTTACCATATCTACCAGTTGTTACTATATTAATATTACCTTTTTCAAAGTGTCTAAATGAATATGAATTGCAAGTTCAGTCTTCATTTTATCAGGCAATAAACTTAACGAGTTCAAATCATCCACGCCATTAATACGTCCTCTAAACAATCAAGAAATGAGGTTTAACTCCCTTCGCCTAAATTTTATCAGTAATGTTCCCTGCAGTTTGTGATATCCACAAGCGTCTACCTGTTTCTCAAGATCTAACATGAGTTATGCCATGTAAGCGTACCGTCGTTGATCATATCCCCATTCCCTCAATAAGGTTTGTTCAATTTATAACTTATATCTGTAACCTGTAATATCCCCTATAGTTCATGATGTCCATTATAACCTTTCATCCACTATGGATTTTACCATTATAACTATCAGAATTAACATCATAATTACATGGTGGTGGTCAGTTATGTCGTAGCGTATAGAAATTTTAAAATTACAGAGTAATTATTTGTACATTCTAGTCTTTATGCTTCCGTTCTGAGATGTTCTGAGTTTACTTGGGTAAAAAAGATGCAGCCAGATCCACCTAATAGTACGTAATAATCACATGTTGCGGTAAAAGATGCATTCCCAGTTCAATTCAAGATCGATTTTCTAGTTTGTTCATATCTGGTAGCAAACAAAGGCAAAGTATTTTGTGATATCAGTCCAGGTCATTGTCCATTCTTTTACATTTCTAAGTCGTTTACATCTTCTGGAGTTCGTAAACTGTATACCTTTGATGTTTGACAACCACCCATAATATGGAGTTTACCATCCATTATAACCAATATATACTTTATAGTTTGTGCATTTTACTAGAGCTTGTAATGTTACTTTATAGATATATGGTTGGCATATCTCTTACCTTTGAAATGCATAGTCGTACCATAACAATACTCGTTCTTGAAGCTCTTTTGGTACTTTTCTTTCTTCCATATAGTTCCTCGCCTCATCCTAGTAAAGAACAGTAATGGATAAATTTCTGTTTTGTTTAAATTTTTTAAAAAGTTTCTCTTTGACAGTATTAAAAGAAAGAGATTTTAATAGATATATTAATAGATATATTAAAATATATATTAATAGATATACTAATAGATATGTTAATAGATATGTTAATAGATATATTAAAATATATATTAATAGATATATCAGTAGATATATTAAAAGATATATTAGTAGATATATCTATATTAATAAATATATTACTTACTCTGTGCTGTTCGAACATAATTTTATTAGAATTTCTGTTCAAAATTATACTGCCAATGTTACCTGTATAAAAATATAAAAAACGAAATCAATTATATTCTTTTGCAATTGCGTATTATCAATTCCTCACAGAAAAAACTGGAGTAATTAATATCAGTGGCGTAGCCAGCCTGACGATTTTGTCCCGCTATGTAATTTTCGAATTATTATAATTATTCATGTCTTTAGAAATTTCTTGTTTTCACAGTCAATGAACACCAAAACATTAGCATAGCGGGACAAATCGTCAGGCTGGCTACGCTACTGATTGATATAACTTCTACACACCGCTATTGTATATGTAAGAATGTTGTCTATCTTACCAACAACAGTAGCAAACATGAAGACACCACAAAGATAACAGCATATGGTGTAGAGGTACCTGAAATAGAAAATTACGCTTTTAGGCAATACGATTTCAGCTTTTAAAATAAGTTTAGTCAATTATCGAAATTACCGATGAAATGAACCAAAGTTGACGTAAATAATTTATATACATATTTTCAAGTCGGTTTTTTATTGCATCAAGGTGTGTTTGTTCTTTGACCAACCGAACCCTGAGGTGAAAGGATTACTATTATATATAAAATGTTGTTTAGTTCTTCAAAATGACCAAACGTGATTGGTTAGTTGCTTGTTTTTGAAGTATCCTTTCAACAGAAAAACATTGTGCCATCCAACGTCTAATAAAAGTAAACCATTTACCAGAATGGTGTCTTCTGACTTATGGCGACGACACAAACCTCTTACATGTATTGATTTGTTTCTAGCTACGAATAAAAACTAAAATCGACCTGCTTTAGAGTAAAATACTCAAGAACGACTATTGCAGCCAGAAGTACGTTAAGCTGATAGTTTTACGTTACTCCTGGCCGAGATATTTCATGTTGGAGACAACCTGATATGGTGTTTGTCAAAATGAAATAGTAAACGTCGACCGTGGCGAGAAAAAGTGCATTTAATGTAATTGGGTAAATGAATAAATACAATCGGTAGATTCTAACGACGTAGTTTACTCAACAATATTAAATGAGATTTATAAAACAATGGATATTTTTCTTTGTAGTAGGTAGAATTCACCCAATCTTTGCAGCACTATAATTAATGATACGTACACATTTTAATGTGTACACAGCCCCAATTGTGAAAAATATGAGTGTTTAAATAACTGGAAAATGAGTATTTCGAGTATTTCGTCCTGATGTGCTTTGGTTTAGGTCTTGTTTAGCAGTGAAGAAATAATCATTCTTGCTCTACAACCAAAACACATTTGTTGCTTAACGAGATTTTTTAACGAGATGAGTTTTTAACCTTTTCGTGGCGGTACCTTGGACAAGTAAGATCGTCTGGCGTTAGCCTACGTAAAATAATAAGAGTCAATTGCCGTTGGGAAAGAGTTAATGTTTTCATAAAAATGCCGTGATGCAAATTTTGGGGTGTGAAACAGTTTTCGAAGAAGAATTTGAATGAATTGTTCCTATGACGAAGGAAGTTTTCCATCGCTTATAATCTTATTTCATGTCTTGAGTTAATGAGAGAGGAACTAATTTCAATGTTTTAAAAAACTCGGATGGAATACGATCGTGAAAAAACAACGTCTTGATGGGATAATTTGAATTTCGAAATGATATTTTGTTAAGATTGTCATGATCGAAATAAAAATAACTTTTTCGTCATAGTATGGGAATTTAGGAAAGTGTAACACAGTTTAGACAACATCCCTCAAAATGACAATTTACGTTTATATGATTATCAATCCTTGGGTAATAATACCATTTAAAACTAAATACGTTTTATAGGTTCCCACTTTCCTTGACGAACTATTTACTTTATTTATTTATTAAAGAAAATATTTCTACTTTTAAGAAGTTGTATAAATTCGAGAAATTTTATAGCTTTTCTAGGAATCATTCTACTTACTCTACGTTAGTCTCAGGAGCTGGTAGATCACCAATTGCTGTTAATGTTAACGTTGACCAGTAAAACGACCTTGCATATTTTCTACTTAAACTAATAAAACTCCCATTAAGGGATGGATACACCCACTCGTTCGTTCCAAATCCTTCACTTCGTGAAATCATGAAATAAAAACAAGCATTCCAATGGATTAATAGGAACATTGAATGAACCAACACCGAAGCTCGGAGCAGTGCCGGGAAAGAAGACATGGATTCTATGTCAGTTTTAATTTTAAAAAGCCGATAGACTTTAATTAATCGGACAAGCCGAAGCGTGGGTGTCACTCCAAGAGCTATGTACAGAAAATCAACAGGAAGAATCGCTAAAACATCAACAAAAAAAGTTCTTGTAAAGAGATACATAAAAGCGACCTTTTTGACGTCTTGGACAAGGATTCCGTTTTGTAGAAAACTGACTTTTGAGGAAATAATAATGTCAAGAATAAAAGCAACATCAATAATGTAGTCAAAAACAAGAAATACGACTTCGTCGCCAGAGGTTCCGTTTCCCTCGATGAAAGCAATCCTAAAAATAATTGTCCACAAGTGATAAAAGATGCTAAAAGCCAATAAATAATTCCAATAAAAAATAAAAGCGCTTTTTGGGTTAAACACTCCAGTACGAAAGAAATTTCTCTTTTGTAGCGCTCTGGAATCACTAATTCTATTTTGTGTTTGTTCAACTTTAAATTCGGAAGAGAAACTGTCTTGCTTGATAAGTTCCTCTTGATGGGTTTGTAGTGAAGGTACATAAGATGTTTTTGTGCCGAGTCCTTGCAGTTCACGCGTGCTGAATCGTTTTAAAAACGGATCAACAACCGATTGTTTTCGTTTTCTTGTCCACGCTGGTTTATTTTGGGCCGCATTGCTCGCCTTTCGTTCTTCATGCCACATATTTCGCAACCATACCCAGCGATTTGGCCGCGATGTCTCAGTTATGGAACCTGAAGTATTTCCTAAATTGTCATCATTGTCTGTGCCATTTGCAGTCGCCTCTTCCAACTCATCTGTTGTTTCATCCAACATTCCTAAACCTAATTAGTCCGAGCGTTCTTCTTATCCAGACCGTAACGTTGGATGGGATTTGTGTTTGTTTATTATATATAAGCTTTAGTTCATCTGTCTTAAATACTCAGCCGATTTTGGACAATACTTTAGACATTATTTACTTTCTTAATCCTAGCTGGATCCGAGTGAAGCTTATTAAAACCAATTTAATGAGCATTTAGTTAATTGCAACAAATGCCAACTTGCCATTGGTTAGATAACAATACCGTGGTATTAGTAATATTTTTTATGCGGCAACGAACTTGTTTTATATTTATTGCAAATGGCAACATTATTTTAGCAAACAAGTACTTGCTTTATTTTAGTTAATGATTATATAACAATGAGATTTTTTCCAAAGAAAAATACGATAAAGTATTTGTTATTACTTTTTAAACGACACTAAATATGTTTTTACGATAAAAGCTAATTTACAAATTTTAAATTAACAAGTTTAAACATCGTGGGAACATTTCCTTACGCAGAAGTTTGTTAAAAATGTATACAGAAGATGTTATTTTAATGTAGTCAAAGTTATTTCAGTTCTTATTTTGTTTCAAATATTAAAATTACATGAAGTATAACTACCCTGTAGCAACACGAAACGAATACCGCGTGAGTGAAACTATTAGCCGTACTGTGACCATATCAAATAGACACCGTATTCCTCGTAATAATCGCTCAGTTGTCTGATTCACTCCTTCCACGTTGTTAAAGCAGTTTTCGCGCGTTGGTCGATGGGATTGCATAAATTATACCACTTATAATTCAATCCTTGTGTATATTTTCCGTGTCTCGCTGCAGGTTACTTGGGACAAATCAGGATCAAGAGAGTAACAGAAGATACCAGGGATGTACAGTGGGTGAGAAGGTCTTTTTATAGCTGAGTGTATTCTTACATAGAATTTGTTAAATTAGAAATTTTTTTGTTGTTCTTTTTTGAAGAAATTAGTCAACTCTGTTATTAACAGCAGGCAATTTTAATTGTTAGCTGTAAGCTCAAGATTCGAATTATTTGAGTTCTACACCATTCCCTCCTCCTAAGGGGCTGGTTACATGGGGGATTTTCAGCCCGGGCTGAAATTTTAGCCCAGGCTGAAATTTCAGCCCGGCTGTTGGTAATGAGTTTGATTTCGAAAAGTTCAAATTTTTTATCAAGTTTGAAACTTATTCAAGCGTCATTTTTCAGAATAAGCTAAATTTACATCTTGTTATGTCTTATATACAGTTCCATTAATTTTCACCACGACAATTTATGAATTTAGCAATTTCTTCCATGCACACATTTCCATGCACCAACAGCCAGGCTGAAATTTCAGCCCGGGCTGAAAGTTTCTCATGTAATCAGCCCCCAAAAGAGAAAGTATTGACTAAATAGTGTTAGAATTCAATATATCTTTTCAAGTTCTGACTTTCAAAAACATTGTCATTTTCAAACAATATCTTAGCGGCAATATTATATAATAAATTCAAGGAGCGTAGTAAGCTTCAAAATATTTGGAAAGGTTTGCCGAAGTCCCCGCAAACCACTTCGCTCGAGACGTCAGCAAATGTTTCCTATCTTCGCCGTTCTTGATTTTGTATTAATTTCATACGGCCCACACAAAACAATCATATAATATGGTTGTCTATTATGTAATTTAATTACTGAATTAAACTGCTAGTTATGAAACTGCGAATTCATTTTGAGCCAGATAATTATATATTGGATTAATTTATTATAATTATCCCCCAGACTTTGGCGCCAAACATGAAAAACAAAATTAATGATGATTTGTGTAAAAGTTGTTTTGTTTTAACCTCCAAAAGTATTAAACTTGAACAGCTGTTTCTTAAATCTATATTAAGAAATTTGAAGAACACATATTTTTGTTAAAATAGTAACCGAAGAAACTCTTAAAATGACATCCTGAAGACAATTAAAAACCACGACCAGCCGATAACTTCAAATAGTATAAATTTAAAACACACTCCGACAAGTAAACTCATCCTGATTACTCAATATATGAGGAAACAACAAGACGAAATTTTCTTATGAAACTTGTAATAAATTTCCTTAAGTGTTAGAAGGTTCTCCGAAAGGTTCTCTTTAAATGTTAGAAGGTTCTCACAACAAATTACGACAGTGACCACAACGGACTCAAACGACACAGACAACAAAACAAACAACCATCGTACGCAGCCCACATCCCAAAGAAT
>JAOBAZ010036673.1:0-12702 GCA_026546875.1 Pteroeides caledonicum | reverse complement strand
ATATGTTGATACATTTACATATGATATATGTATATGTTCCCACGAAACTCACCACCATGCAGCAACTGTGGACAGCTGTTTCACAGTTGCTGGTAGTGGTTGCCGTGGAAATATTGTCTTGTATGATTGCGTTGAATAAAACTATGATAGATAAAAAAAAGTACTTTATTTAAAATACGTTTCGACGCTTTGTCAGACATATATAATATCAGAAATGATCTCCTACCATAAATGAAAGACCATACGTCTTCAGAAATTTGGAGCTATTTGCCACTAACATTGGTGAAAACGTTTGTGTAAGTGTTGACGCTATAAAAATTCTGACTTGTCAAAAAATACATAAGGCATTCCACGTGGCGTTTTAGTTTCAGTCATGCATTGGCCGCGGAAAGAACGCAAATTACCTATAAATAGTACATTTTATTCATATTGTTTTGTTCATAAATAATATAAGGCGAAAATTGCTTTGTGGATTTTTTTATTTCGGAAACGTAAAAGAGATAATTTGTGAATGGCTTATCTTAATCTGTCCGATAGTTTGCGCCAAACATATTTCGTCCAAGTCACCTTTATCATAATTGAGAAAATTTTTTGCATTTTCGTAGCTAATCGATAACAGATAACTGTATCTAATTGGTCATATATTCTTATTGAATTTCAAAGCTCGGACATTTTCAAGTGTCTTTTCGACCTGTCCAACTATTTCAATAGGTTACCTGTGACTATTTTTAACAAAGTGCTGTGGTTTTATATTCAGAGTCAAAAAAAAACAAAAGTCATTTAAAGAATGTGAATTATGTGTCCATGGTGACCACAAGAGGTGACGAATGTGTCACTATATTTAGCTGAGACAGAGTATATACCTGTAAATGGAAATGGCTGTGTATCAAATCTACCTTTCGACCCGCCAAATATTTGTATTAATGTTTGCAGTTTATAAAAATTTCTGCAATGTGAAATTTCTCGAGTAGCAAAACAATTCTCTTTTGCAACTTAAACGTGTACTATTTTAGCATGATTGCTGAGCATTACACTCAAAATGTAATAATAAATAATAAACTATTTCAATATAACAAAAATTCAGTAATGTTTATTTCCTCTTTACAACTAATAAAAACTACCAATTACCATAGACTAAATAAAAGACCAATTATACAATGAAATCAATTAAAAACAACTAACTTTTTTAAATTTCAAAATTATATGGTAATCCTATTTTGGCTGGTAACGTGTTTCACTATGTCATGAAAAAGAAAATGTATTTTACCTATACGCACTATATTGGGCACAGGTGTCAGAAGTGGTTAGCACGCTTCTCACCACTCGTTAAGACCGGTTGGTCAGGGTTAGTACTTGAATAGGTGACCACCTACGAAAACCCTGATCTGGATCTTAACCAAGAGCAGTGTCGTAGCCATTCTGACGATTTTGTCCCGCTATGTAAATTTCGAATTATTATAATTATTCATGTCTTTAGAAATTTATTGTTTTCACAGTCAATGAACATCAAAATATTAGCATAGCGGGACAAATCGTCAGGCTGGCTACGCTACTGACCAAGAGTAGAGTTTTGTTGATCTCTCCTGTGCTTCGAAGGTTTTTCCCTAAGTTTTCCGGTTTCCCTTCTCAGTACAACCAACAATCTCTATGGTAGGAGCGGCAGCCGGTCCTACTATATAGGTAGTAAGGAGCCATCTTGTTTCCATACGGTTCACTGCTGGACTGGATTACAGTTCCGTAAATGAACCGTTTTTCGAATTTCTGCTTTTCTTTTTCAGAAAAAGCGGGAAATTCTAGGAAGAATTCTATATAAAATACTCTAGCTAGTCTCAGCAGCGAACGTCACTCAGAAATGTGTTACATTCTATTTTTTTAAGCTAATCCATTATTTAAGTATCTATCACCTATTTTTTATAATGCTTATGTTATTTTAAGAGGATTTGTAATATATTGAATAAAGCAAAAATTTCGTCTTTATGGATTTATTAGGTGGTAAAGCCGAAATGATGACATATGAAGAGATATTATGTGAGAAAAGAGAAGAAATGTAATTTATAATTTCTTCTCATACGTATTCTCGGCGACTTTAACAGATGATAAATCAATAAATTAATTGATCATTTTTTTCCTAAATGTACTACAAATTTTCTTAAATTAATTCAGATAAGCGGTATAAACAAAGATATTGGGTGATAAGCACTTTGATGTAATGAAGTAATACCCTTACAAAAATTTTACATATTGTGTTGCAAAGTTACACTTAATTCACGTGTGATCCACGTGTGACCTTCGTGTGACCACATTCAATCTACATGTGATTTTTTTTCCACTTCCATGTGATCGACGTGTGAATTGGATGTAGTCACATGTAAATCACGTGACTTTGGAACACAACTTGTGAGATGCAACTCATTCATGACTAAACATTTAGCCTCAAATCGAGGCCGCCAATGAAACACTTTTTTCCGGCGTAATCAACCTATTTTTTAAATTGTTGTTTTTTAATATTGTTTTCGTCCCTGATTTTTATCATTTTTATCGTGTTCTGGGGTTTAAATGTGACAAATTCGATATTTAATAGGATTACACTTCCTTTTTCGAGCAATATTTATGAATAAGAAGTGTACAGTGGCTGGAGTAGCGACTGCTTTCGAGTTGGTCGCTTTCGTGTGTAATCCACGTGACTGAGGATCGTGTGGTTTTAGCCACGTGGATTACACGCGAAAAGTTATAAACACCACTCGACAGATGTATAATAGCCAGTAGAGTTGTATTTTTTAAGGGGAAGCTGATTTGGGAAGAGTTTGTTGATTGATGAACACTGTTCGCTTCGCTAAAGTATCGTGTTGTAATATTACTATACGGTTAAAGCGGACGTGTACATACTAATCTCAGTTGTGGTATAACATTTTTTAAGTGATATATACCTAACAAGCAAAGAAATAAACACCAGAGGAACAAAAAGGCGAGCAAGCAATCAAAAAGGCAAATAATCAATCAAGCAAACAAATAAAAGAGGAAACAAACAAAATAATCGCCAGCTTCGCTTCTGTTATGTTATAGGTTTTACCTCCCGCAAAGTCCACGGTCCAATTAATACTCCGTCATATTTTAAAAACATTGCATTATACGAAGCTATATTTGGGATATCACGTGATAATCAACATGATTATTTACATTACTCTCTATGTTAACATTATTTCTTTATTTAACAAAACTTTTTAAGTAAGCGTGTTTTGTGCACGCATTGGATTGTGGGTATATGAACAGATTGCCCAAGTCCTATGTTGATATCACAGAATTTAATTAAAGTCGATAACGTAAATCGTAATCGTTATCACTCCTGCTTGGGAGGTGAAATATATCTAAATATCCAAACAATATAGTAGGAGTTTTGTTTTCTAATTAGTTTGTCGCAAAGAAATGTTGAGCAACGTCAAAAAACACACTACATTTTAACTTTTTGCTTACAAGTGCTCAGTATATAACGCATATACACTACTTGTTGTGTTATACATCAACCTGATAAAACTCTTCAAACATCTGGTACAACTTTCGTAATTATCGTGCTAGACTTTCTTTCAAATTGTTATAGTCCAGTCGCGACAAACCGGTACAAACCCTAAGAGCCTTTGCCGCCATTTTAGTGTTTTCAATTATCACGACAAAAACAAATGTGTGAATGCTTTTGTTCAGGTTCTCGAGCAGCATGAAGGACGGGAAATCATTTATCAAGTCAATTTGGAAGCGGATATTAGGGCACGAATATTTGCCGTTCTAATCTAAAGTGAAAACGGTTTTAATTTACGTAGGCAGTGTGTGAGACAAGATTGCATATACCAAAGAGGTATTAATGTATCATGTTTATCTACTCAGTACGCAAACATCAAGAATGTTACATTGCGCTTCGTTGCAAATTGATTGTTTGTTTTATATTGACATTATTGTATTTCTTATGGTTTTGATCATAAACTGAAAATGATAGCTAAAATAATGTTCTCACAGTAATTGGGTCTTTTAATAACTAGTTTGCGTATTGTAAGCGTAATAGTATACAAAAATAACATAATTTGCTCATTTCCCTTGACAAGTAAATCAGCCAAGGTACTCAGAAGATGCTTCACAATTGTTTGCCGAAGTAAGGTCTAGTTCAGATGTCGAACTTTTCATGTGCGAACCTAATGTTAATCAGTAAACTTCTTTGTTTAGGTTCATTTGCATTAGGTTCTGCGCATGAAAAGTTTGCCATCTGAACTAGGCCTAAAATACGAAAAACCAACCGTACAACCTGTCAGAAAGAGTCAAATTTAACCATCGTGTTTCCAACTTTGTGTTTTATTATTTGAAAAATCAACTATAAAAGTATTTTATTGTGTGTGTGGATGAAAGTTTAAAAAAATTACTTGTTTCTTAAAAGCGAAGTTTTACTGTTTGTATTAAGAAAGTTGTCCCAGTGTACGTGCTGGCCGCCAGTAGTCAGCCAGATCTCGGGATAATTAGTCGCAGTCTTATATTACTACGAAGAGCTTAAAATGTACACCGGGGAATCAGAGTGTTATTTTCAAACTTTGCTTGAGGCGACGCGTTTTTTGATGACTTAAGTCTCAATCTATATCAAAGCCAAAGGTTTTATGTTTCTTGTGAGATCATTCGGAAGTAAGCGTGAAATCGTGTGTTTATTTTGAGATGCTTTTATTTGGATTTTGTTTTGTGTTTAGCGTTAGATCAAGATTTGCCGTCGGATATCATTCCTGATCGGTTTAATTTTGTCTGACAGGCTGCAAAAAGCTTGAGGGAAAATTCAAGTTGTTGTAATGAAACAACTGAACAAGCAAGACAACACGAAATTGTCATGAGATCTAACATGAAGTGTGTCAATGGGTCTCATGTGATTTAGTTAAGTAAACATTCCTAAACCTCTTCAAAGCTTGACCTTGATAAAGCCAGTGAAGAGGACGCTTTTCAATTTTGCCAAAAATGGTGAGGCCAAAATGGCGGTGGACAATCATGTGTCAAGGATCGACAGGTATCAAAAAATGCCGATAAAAGAAAAGCTGCAACGCAAATGGCCTGTATTTTTAGGAATTATTACTGTGAATAAAATATCGAATGGTTTGATGTCGCACATGTATAATTTTGTGATATTTGGCGATGCATTATCATAATAAACAAAAGGAATTAGCAGTTATATAGGTCCTATAGTATGGTATGTTTACTGGTATGTGAGGAAATTGATTGAATATTTAAGATCAATTTGCGATAATTAGTGGAGCGTGAATGTTTTGCCTTAAAGATCAGATATAATTCTAGGTATAAAACTACTGTACTACATAGCTTATTGTTCTGGGGCAACGTCAGATGCAAATGGAAGTTAAACTAGCTATACGACATGTCGAACAAGAAATTGATCTAATCGAGTGTAAGTAATTTGCGTCGAGACCGAGCTGTGAGAAATTCACAGGTATCAATGTAGAGAGAATATCGTGAAAATGAAAATGTTACATTGTTGTCTGAGGGAGATCTATAAGAACAAAGGGAGTCATGTTCAGGTGAGGATGATTGTGTGATGAAGATGGCCATCTGGTCGTAAACCATTTCGTCATCACATCGTCAACTCGCAGGTTTGTCTCCTGCTTTGTTAAATCATGTTTGGTTAACTCAATTTTTGTTCGGGCTAACGTGAAGTAATTTAACAAATAACATGCAGTTCTGCGTATCGTCAAATTGGAAGAATATTTACGGCAATATACTTAGTCCTGTGTTCTCGTTTGTTCCTGAGCTGAGTGCGCTTATGGTTTGAATGTGCTTCAGTGGTTTAGCCAAAACTGACGTTTTTATTAAGATTGAGGGGAGATTGCTAATACAATAGGTAATAATTCATAACGATTTTTCATATTTTGATTAACCCCATATGAGTCAGTCGAACATGTCTGGGATTTATAATATAATCGTTTTTACTGATTTTCAGCCGTGAATACTTTATGATTTTAATGTTAATTTACTGCGTTTTTCTTGGGTTTAAGAACTGATTTATTTGAGTTTAAAGGAACTGCATTTGAAAAACAAATTATTAAAATAATTTAGCACATTTTATCTGCGGGTAAACAAAATAAAAGTGAAATAGACACTCCCAATCCTAAATAAATTACGAATTAATGAAATAATGAAAGTCCTGAACACAATTGAGGGTCCAATGGGAAGAAACTTTTAAATTGTCAATTTTTTGAATATTATCCATTATTGTAATAATTCTCCATACAGTTTATTTATAAATTGGTATAACCAGGATATAGATACATTATGCAAAGATGATTCTTCTAATCTCAATCACACTTTTTTACGACACGTTTATCCTTTTCCCGACTCCTGGCCACACTCCCAAAAATGATACGCGTTTCCGAAGTGTGACACCCGAGGCCAACCACTTTGCCATTTCTAGAACGGATGTCATCACGGTGAAACGCCAACATGTGCGCAAAATGAGAGCCTGAATGAAAAACACCAGCTTGCCCGCGAAAGAGGGCTCTCAAGCCTGTCGAATAGTTTAACCGAAGTGTTTTAGATGTTTTTGAACGCAGTAAACATGTCGGTTAAAAAAAACAATCTTTAGAGACAGCTTTGATATGACAACGCGGCAAATGAAATCATGACTAGCCGAAAGTAACCACGACTATGTGAATATTTAGGTCCTTGGAAAACGACGGCTTCACGAGAAAGATGTTTAGTGCTATTGATTATTCATAAATGTCATCCCTTGGGATTATATGTATATATCGTCTAGGCTGACGTCATTGATTTTCAGTCAAACTGAACGGTAGAAAATATTGATTGGCTTAAATCAACAACACCATCACACGTAATTAAATAGGCTAATATTGTGATCTGTTGGAGGTACTATAACCATGTTTCTCTCTTAGCAATACTGTGCGTAAAAGGTTTGAACAATAAGAATCGTGTTATTCAAACCGAATTCCTTCGCAGCTGTCGCTCGTGCTTCGAAGTGAAAAAGCGGTGCGCGATGCGGCTATATCCCCGTAGGGATGTGTTGAAATGTGGCCCCTTCAGAGCCTATCAAGACCAACTGGTGTTCTTGATGAGCTGTTTGTCAAATCATTTGGAATAGGAGACCGCATTCAACACTACGTTCAGCGCCACCTCGATGCTGATTGGTTGATACGCGCCTAATGACAATGACATGCGGAAAACAGGCTTAGCAAAATGATCCGAAGTTCAACGCTTCAAAGCAAAGTGGTAATGATCGTAATCACTAGTCAGTTTGAAATCTAAGTCGTCTAGCTTGTTAAAAGAAGCTTGTGTCCTACTGAATAGAAGGAGCAAGACCATTATGAGTTGGCTATCACAACGTGTCGACTTCGCCCTATTTCTTCTTGTTATTTTTTTTATCGTCAATTACCTGAGTTGCGATGCGACGAAATGGAGACGGCCTTCGAACTCGGCCAGTTACAAACAAGAATTTAAAAAAATTCTGGAGCTTTTGGAACCAATGCACAACATGTATCATGGCATGTTTTTTAATAGGAATTTGACTGAACAGCTCGCGGCGTCTCGCTATATGATCAATCTTTATAACAACCTGAAGACCGACTCCACTGAAGATAACTCCCAAGGATTCAACGTCTCTAATATAACAGCCACAAATAAAAGTGTGAGTGGAGCTGATACTATCATGGGGATATTAAACGACGGTAAGTAATGTCTATTAGAAAAGTTAATCATATATTTACTCATACCTATATAAATATATATAAATACACAATGTTGTAGTTGTTTTGTATTTGGTCGACACCAATTGCACGCGTTTTTAGTCAGCAATATATTGTCAAATATTACACACAAGGATTTTGATTTTCCGGTTTTAGTCTCCGCTGCTCTGAGTACATTAGTTATACGGCAGTTAAAGTCTTGAATTGAACACAAATATGCAGTGATTCGTTCTTTCATGTTGTTAATGATTTTAGATATTTACGTAATAATTGTACGGAGCGGCGCTGTGTTGTTCTTGTTATTATTCGAAAGGAACTCTGTGTTGCTCTGAGCAGTTGAAGTAAAATACAATTCTTCATTTAATAACTGTTATTTTTTAATTGACTAATAAGTTATTTTTAATTGAGCTTTTATTCACGAGCGCTTTCCCCTAAAGAGGTCGAAAAGGTCTGAGTTGGAAGCGCTTCCAGTGATTTCCTGGTCTTTGAATGTTGAATTTGAACCCGCTGCACGAACACTTAGCGCGACACAAGTTTTCTCGTGGCGTGGACGCGGCTTTCCACACGAATTTGACACTAAACGAGCGACAGAGAAAGCCACTTGATAAGAAAACTGACATAAGCGAAACAAAGAGATGTTATGATCTGCTTTTAGGCTTTTGCTATTTTCGCAACAATGCCAAACACTGGGGTGCAGCTACGATAGCAAAGCGTTAATCAGAAAAAACTTAATTAAGGAGTATTGATAAATACCTGGTTACATTTCATCTACTGTCATGCTTCGAAAATTGAATCCGCATTGCTTACGGCGTTGTTGCGCGACTTTGGTTGTTAAAAGTTGTTAACCGCGCGACGCCAAATGATTAAAGTATCTCATAACTTGTAGTATATTTGTTTGATTTGTGGATGATTTTAGCAAAATATTGGCGAGACAACACCGCGTGTAGCGAATACGTCTTACGTTGTGTGTTATCTTGTCTGTGAAATCATTTCTCACAGCCTTTACATGAGCTTTTAAGCGAAATACCATGTGTGAACACAAAAAGTACAAGACGTAGGCTGAATACGGAAGAAGGCGACCCCAATAAGGCCGTAAAACAGTTCGCACTACAGCAATTTTGTTGAGGCAGACCATCATGGAATTCGAAAACTAAATATATTTTTCTAAGTCTTAAAAATGTATATTTAACATGTTCAAAGTTACTAGAAACATTTCGTTCAGGTGAAATAAGCTCAGGTGCTGTGTATCAGTATGAAATACAAATCAAATAAGAAAATGATCGTGAACTTTGCCATGTTTAAAATGTTTACACAGTTGTCTTTTGAATATTCTGTTTCATTTTATATCCTATATTTGTTTCATATGTTGCATTACAGATTTTGAGTTAGGTGAATAAAGACATAGAGCTTTACCGACTTGCAAATCTAGACTTTCAAGAATCATCATAGCTTGTTGCACTAAAATTATGATTATCAAATTCCAAGGTGTTGCCTTGTAGTAACTATGAAAAAGTAGTGACAAGAGAAAGAGAAAATGTGTCGAGGACTCCTGGCTTCATCAGGTTGCTTCGATGAAAGATTTTCGCTAAATTTATTTGATTTGCGTTAATAATACACCTTGAAGGTATTTTGTTGACAAAAATAGAATAACTTAATATAGTTTTGTAATGAACTACAGTGATATATTTATTATTTATCTTAATTGAAGTTATTATGCCCATTTACAGTAAAGATTCCAGCGGTGTTGTTGTTCTTCGGCAGAAAAACGGCAACAAGACAAGTCAGAAATTTTTGCATAATCGGAAATTCATCCCATATTTTCCTAGACAAATACGTTGCCAACGCAACAGAATTTAAATGCACCTAAAGTATGTTGGCATTGCGAACACGGGGGCGAGGTATATGGTCTTAGTTTTAGCAGCAATCAACAAGTGCTTAGATGAAGACGCAGACCATATATCAGCACGTTTTTTGCCTTTCATCTTCCGAGAGTAAATCTGGTTTGTTTGAGTCTTCCGTAATGTGAGTTGTGTTAATTCGCCAAAGTCTATCCACATTATTTATGTTTCCATTTCAATTTTGAAATACCGAACGAGTTTTCAAGCGCGTTTATTGAGAACAGGCCTGGTAAAGTGCTCTACTATTGTTATAGTCGACATAACAGATTAAATTGAAACATTCTTCGTTAATGACAAAAAGCAGATTTATTTTGCAAGACTTTAATCGTTTACCAACGCTGAGAGTACTCAACCGTCCTTGTCGTCAACCATCAATGGGTAATAAATCAAAGGTTTATCCGTCTTTTGCTCATTTTCCTAACAGTAATCCGGCAAAATCCGACAAAAAACTTGGTAAGATGGTGTTCATATTTCAAATCACATTAAATAGTTTATTCTGCCTTCAAATAGTGTTTCCATGGATGTTTATTTGGATGACGAGGCGCATGGGGCAAGTCATGGCTCGAGATAATGCGTTTCCTGTATAATTTGTGAAATTGTAAGAGTCTTAGAACGTCAAACGTTGCACGCAGTGTTAGTTTTGTTTGGTAGAGAGTTTAGGATATCGAAGAGTTAACTTGCCTTTTGAAGCTCTTCAAGATTGTTTATCACAATGAAAAGGTGTTAGGGGCACAACTTAAACCGAATGTTTAAGGATTGTCGCCATTACTCGTCTACCATCGTTGATAACAACAAGATACCAGTCATTACTCGTCTGCCATCGTTGATAACAACAAGATACCAGTCCTCCCGATGGGTTTACATTATCGTTGATCCATGAACTTCTGAGAGATGCATTTTCTCCGGCGTAATTTTTCAATTCATGAATTCGTATACGTATAACGCCGAAATTGTTACCATAAAATTTAGTATGTTACGGTGACTCAGTTGATCTGTACAATTTTCCTTAACAAGTAATATCGTCTAGTCTTAAAGTTGAAATGTTGAGGCGGTGTTAAGGCTATAAGGTCCAGCAGTAAATCCAGACAGATTTTAACCTCTTCGAAACTAAGCCATGTTATCTTTTAGCCAATAAAATCGACTTGAGTCAAGTCTTTTTGAAATATGCCATCCAATGTTTTCTCTCTGGGGTAATTTTTGTTTTTAACATTTTTATAAATTCTAAAGTTTACTTATGTAGGTGTACTTGCACTTCACACGTTTCTCAGCTGTTGTTCAACAACTTTTGTAAAAAAGACAGAGAAGAGGTTTTAGGTGCAGGAAAAAGATGTTATTTTATCGACAGCCGCCAAGACACTTTAAAGTGTTTGTGCAGCCAAATTTTTCCTATTCTGATCATGGTTTTAGTTGGAAGAACTCGTTCAATGATTGGGTAACTGATCAACAGCCTTTTCATGTTTTTCCTCGTTGTCGAGATATTAAGTGTTCAAACATAATAGCTGTGACGTCATACATATTTGAAAATGACGTAAATCTTGAAGAATAATAAATAAAATCACTCACTGTTTATGTGGATACACACAAGTAAATGCTAAAACAAAATGTTTATGTTTGCTATGATAAACCATTTCAAATCTTCGGTTATAACCCTTTTCTGGTTGCTATGTTTAAACAAGTTTCTTTCTTTCTTTCTTTCTGTCTTTCTTATTTGTTATACTCTTCCATTAGTACGACAAACATTTACGGTACAATTACAATATACAAACAAACAAATGGCAGGGACGCCACAACAGTGAAAACCAATTACTGTGGGCCCTTTATATGCACAATAACATTTTACAGAACAGATACGAAATACAAAAATTAAATATGAAGAACAGGAAGGAATAAAAGCAGCAAGTGATATTTGTAGTTAGAGGATGACTACAATTACATTTCAGACAAATAGTCTTCCAAGTCCTTGCATCGTCCTCGTCAAAAGAAGAATGTAAAGAATTTTTGTAGTAGTTCATAAGTTGTGTCTTAAATTGTGTCTTAGCTAAATGTCGCCGCTAATGTCCTTAAACAGTGCAAAGTTAAAATCAGAGCTAGTGAAAGAGAAAATAAACAGTTGCGTTTTGTAGGTCATGAAGTCTGAACTAGCAATTCATTATGGTAACCATAAAACATGCATTACATTTTAGTTGTGTGCATTCAAATGCAAAGTTTTAAGTGATTTAATCGATTTTCAGGATTTTCTAATATGTAAAAAGGTTTAACATGCAGGAGTCTGGAGCCTAGAATCAAATTGAATTCAAGCTGCTATAAAGTCTAACGTGTTAATGGCTGTTTCATTCTAGTTAACTGAATGATCAAAAAGAATACATCGTAATTGTAAGATTTTGTGATGAAATACAAATAATACGAGTCATTTCTCGAGTCACGTTGCTAGGATCCAAGGCCAACTTTTATGGCGACAAAGCCAAATTTGGGGCGTTGGTGGTATAATTTGGGGTGTTAAGGATACAGTGATGCGTTTCCTAGAAGTTAAGGGCGTTGGTGGTAGAGCAGTTCTCTTGCGTTCCACCTCTGTGACCCTCGATTCTTGCACTGAGCAATTATCGGATTAAAAATATCACTTCAGTCACATGTGTGAAGAGTGCTTCCAGTTTGCCAAATGTTACAGGTTTTGTCTGCGTACTCCGGTTTCTTCCTGTAGTAACACTGGACAGATGAACGATGATTTTTAGTTCATCTGTCATTTAGTTCAGTTTAGGTTTAGTTCGCCTCAACACATTTGGTACGCGTTCCATATGAAATATAATACAAATTTTGTGTAATGGAGCACATTTAGGAACGTTGTGCGAACGCGTTCTAAAACGCGTTTTAGAACGCGTTTTAGAACGCGCCCTGAACTTATTCTCAACAAGTTCCGGACACGGTCGTAGAATGTTACTTTTGACCAGTATATTTTGTTTCGTTCAAGTCAGCGTGTTTAAATTGTAATATCTTTCAGACTAAAGTTTTTAACTCTTTACCTACATATAGGGTCGATCTGACCCTAATAAGAACAAAAGAAAAATAAAGAGAATAAAGCCAAA
>JAOBAZ010036672.1:0-20558 GCA_026546875.1 Pteroeides caledonicum | reverse complement strand
GTTGGTGTCCTAAATTGATCCTTTGAGAATTCAGCTCTTTTGTTATTGAGAAATCTCTTATTGTTTTAGCAACCACGAGTGGATGGCGGTCACGTGTGTGAAAACACTCTATAGCGTCACTCGGTAATCCAAAGATTTCCCTCCAGTTATATAATTTACATATCGAGCTCACTGAGACCGGGATGCGTGAATAGCGTCAATTCTCGCAAACTGTGGTCAGCAGGTGCAAGGCTCCCGGCTTGCCTCGTCGTCTTTGCTGTAATAGGACGTGAAAACTGACTTTTTACGTCGTCTTTGAACGTCCACTAAATATTACTGTTTTTTCGTTAAACTAAAATTTTATCTAATTTGCTATGTTCGAATAAAGAAACAGCTTTTCTAACAATCTCACAACAGATCTCTACTTGATATCGTCGTCTTGCATTGTGGTTTCTAAATAAATCACGTAACTTCAGCAAAGACGACAATCCCGTAGAAGTAAACATTTTTGTATATCACGCCATCCACGTCGTTTTAGATCTTAGGTTGTGAAATCTAAATCTATCTACTAAATCACTCTTATAAAGACGAGAAGGTAAACCGGAAATCTTACGCAAGCCAGACGTCAATCAATTTCTTTCCTGACTAGTACAAGTTACACTTTTTTTAAACATTCTTCAAATGACAAATCAAAGAATCAGTTTTATTTTTCATACACGTACGCGTGTACATGGCTTACAAATCTTACTTTTAATATCTATATTTTAATTCACGTTTTCAAATTTTTAATCAAAATAACAAACAAAATCAGATACAATGTAATTCAACAAATCAACAAAACATTATTAAGTAAACTGCATGCTATATTTAGACGTAACCAGTTACTGAATTGACCATCCTACAATTTCGTGATAGTTTATCATATTATGAAATATTTGATTAAAAGTAAAAGAGTATATATTGAAAAACTAAGTTTGGCTTGTTTTCAAGTGATATAAACCAACTTCTTTCCTTTTTGACCCAAGAAGTGGTTCCACATTATAACCAGCGGCGGCGCTAGAAGGGGGTGTGCGGGGACACCCCCACTCGGCTGATAGTCGGCAAATTTTCCTCTCAGTCGGCAAAATGTGAAACGGATGAGGAAGAACAATGAACCCAAACTAAACCATTTAAATTTTATCCGAAATCGAATATCATCCGTGTTTCTTGGTAAGAAAAAGTTAAGCATTTAGATTAATTTCCGAAATTTAACAAGTCATATCCACGCTCACTGGTCGGAGTACTGCGTCTGAATTGGCGTGTATGCACGATAAACGTATTTATGCGTCAATTAAGCGTTCAACTTTTCTTTGCATTGTCACTAGTCACTACGGCGACACTACAACGTGCCATCAAACGTTTAGAACTGACCAGTCTCATTCGTAGCCTGGTGGTTTTAAATGCATTAGCTTTTTATACGGGGATTCATTGTTAAATATTTCGATCGGAGTGTATTGGCTGCAAGTTACAAGGTCACTTTGCTATTGCTGTTTTCATTCCTACATTCTAAACTCTAAATGGTAATCTCTAACAAAGATCGTCCTTGTGATATCATTATTAAATAGTATTATTATTTAGTATTATTCTTATGACATATATAGTCAAACTAGTCAAACTATATTAACACGGGGAGAGACTACAATTGCACTATTGAGGAACATGATAATCTAGCACTGATTATTTGACTCAGTGTTAACTGTTGTTGTAACTGGGTTTTTTACCAATAAAGAAGCGTGGGATTTGCGCATCTGATCAGGCCTGCATGCATCAATGCAGGTCGGAAAAACCTAGAAATGACTCGGCAATATTTCACTTACACCCTTCCAATACAAGAAGGCTAGCGCCGCCACTGATTATAATAGAGCTGTGCAACATTATACAGTAGTTTAAGAACAAATTTAAAACTTTATAGATCTTCTTCCTCCTTTCTTGGAAAGTTTTACACGGGATGCTGAACTTCTTCCTTTTGTAGACTTACTACCCTTTCTTTCCTGTATAAATAATAATGGCCACAAATTAGAATGTTATTTATAGCAAATTTCAAAGTACACTTTTTCTAGAATTTCTTTGGTCGAAAGTGTGTCACGTAAGAGTCGCAAGAAATCCAGCGGTATCTTTCAAAAGGACTATCACTAATGTCAAATAGAAATCCATTTCTCGATTAAAACAACTAAATTTCTCTTGACTTTTTGATTTCTACTTTACTTTGTTCCCACATCTATGACAGAATTTATAACTGTTTATTAAACACAATTACTAAATCTCGGCAAGTTTCATACAAAGATAGCAAAGATATAAGTGATTAAAAACAGCAAAATGGATTTCTATTCTTTTACATGCAAGTTCTAGGTCTATTGCTCACGGCCAGATCAACTTAGTTACAAAAGTTTTTTGTGGCGTTTTAGTAGAACGTAGTACGTACATAATATTATTGGAAATTAAAAATTGTGTTGGCGACACAACTTACTCTACAGTGAAGCTGTAGAGTAAAGCAAAATGTAGATTTTGGTTATTATTTGAATGGCAGGAAACAATATGTTAAAACAAAATTTTAATGTTAACAATATATCATCAGATAAGGGATGTTAGCAAACAATTCTTAAGCATATTGGTTGGTTAGCTCGGAATACCCTGCACTATTCCAAGTTTCAGGCAAAACAAAATGGCTACCCAGTTTGTTTTACTTACGGGGGATAAGGCTGAATGAACTTACGAATTATAATAGTTTTGTATGCTAAAACAATTATGCACCTCAGTGTCAAAAAATAGTGTCGGACATATCCGCCATATACACCTCGAACTCTCGAAGTAAGCATGGCGAATATAATTATTATAATTATATAATTGTTAATTAATACTAGGGGTTAATCACACTGCATGCATTTTTGTATGCTTGGGTATTACTATTGTCATGGTCGGATTCAGCACGATTGCACCTAGTTTGCGTAACAAGACAAGTTGATCAAAATAAAACTTTGATCGGCCAAGCAGTGATATGCAAATTAGGTGTACTAGTGCTGGATCCGACCATGATTATCTGTGCTTGGTTAGTTTGTAATCTGGTAATCGAGTGCAATTGACCATGACAACAAAGATGGCAGCGTGTACATTTTACCAGAATGAATTGAGGATACCAAGAATAAATAGCTGAAAAATATAAGAATCACTGACACAGATAATAGAGTAAAATTTTCAATATAATGAAGAAAATAAATTCTTGTTATTTATTTGTTCTTCAAAAGACGCTAATTTTCTTTTTTAAAACGATTTCAGGCGGCGATGCATTTTGGTAAAATGTATATCCACCAACTTTTTCGTTATGGTCAATTCTGGCATTGAAAGAACTTATCAAGCGTAATTTGACCCAAACGTTGAATGACCATGTTGAAGATCACTTATGAGGATGTATTGTTTTTGTAAAACTTTGCCTCCTTGCTTCACTTGGGAAATATTCAGCTTTGTTTCATGGTATGAAAAAGACCAACTTAAGACGTCACACTGCATAATAGTTCTTAAAAATGCACATGATTTACTGCGCGTACGCAACAACAGATTCTAAAACATTCACGCGCTGTGTAGATACACTGGCCAGTAGAAAAATTTATTTTCAAGTATGTAATTCACTAGAAACGCAAAAAGATAGAGTTCAGTCGAAACTCAGTATAGAGAGTCTGAAGGAAGGGTCATGAAAAACCTCACTCCCACTTGGAATATTTCCAAAATTCCCATTCGCATTTCAAACGTAGTATATAATAATAAGCCAACAAAATAATGGCTCTAAATTAAATGTGTTTTGGATCATTATGTATTTCGACTTTTTATTAGAAGGCAGCAAAACAGTAGAAAGTCTGGAAATAGTAGCCGCCATGTTTGTTTGTAAAGTAGTGCCGCTGACCATTTGATTGCCGATATGCACACGACACTTAGAAGAGTCAAATGGACTATTTTATCATCCATAACGCTATTATTTGATTTTTGTTTGAACTTTATATTCTAAAAAATCTTTTTTACTCAATAATCTTTTATTCCTATTCCCAGTACAAAAACCCCCAGTCCCCAGTGGATCAAATCGTATTTTCCCACCCATATCTTAGGCCAATCCCAGTCCTATTTTATTCCATTCAGGACCCTCCTTCTACAATGTGATGTAACAAGTTGGTCGTTTGCATATTAGGCAAACCTAAATATTTCCCGAATGAAGCAAAGTAGTAAAGTTTTATAAAAGTAGTACTTCTTTTCTTTAAATGATCCTCACCATGCAATGAGGTTTGGATCACATCACGCTTCATAAACCATTTAATATGATTGTTCATTACTTTTAGTTAACCCGATTTACCTTATTCAAGTTTTGTAGGTATGTAATAACAGTATAAATATACTCCAGTGTAATTTCGTTTTGGATTTTTTCTGGATCAGGTAGTTTTTCAGGTGACCACAGTGATTCTTCTTTTAGATAAGAATTTAAAAGAGTGTTTGATGCGGGAAGACATTTCTCAGTAGAGAGGTAACGGACGACAAAACGACGCAAAGCAGTTAGAAATACTTGTAATTTTACTGGACCATCTTTTACGTTTACAAGATCGTTTAATTCATCTTTTATTTCATCTGTTATGTCATGGCGATACTGTTTCGCAAGACCTTCAATTGCTCCATCAGCAAGCAAGTCCTCCAATGCTTCGTATAGAACAGCAATGTGTGTAAGTTTTATAGAGCTGTTTCGCCCCGGTAACAAAGATACAGGAAAAGGACTTGGAAGTTTTGCCGTCCACTCTTTAACAAACTCTTCCAGAGACATGTCATGAGAGGAAGACGGAACATTCCGTAATCTTAATTTAAGAAGGAAAATCAGTGATTCGAGGTGCTGCAAAAGTTTTTCAACATCATGGATTCTACGTTCTTTCATCCTTGGTAAATCTTGGCGAACATTTTCTGGTAACATTTCACTTTGGGGAAGCAATTCTCGGATTTCAGTTAGCATTGTGCTACTGGAACGGAAAAGTTCTTTGGAAAATATAAATTTGCTTAAATCTCCTGTCAGGTGACACTTACCAAACACCACTTCATTCGACAGTATTTTTTCTATTTGTTGAAAATCATAATTTATTTCCTCGCCTTCACCATAATCTAGGTTGTTTTGTGCATATTTGAATATCTCATCTGACCAGTGGAAATTGAAGATATCTTTCTCGCTAGCTTCTTGGATAGAAATAGACGAAATTCCACTGCAATTGTTATTTTTCTCAAGAAAATAAAGAGCAGGGTTTTTTGTTTGAACTGACAAGGATATCAGTTCGTCCAAAATCGAATTCTGAAGTGTAACGAGAATTTGAATAGCTTTAAGAAGATAAACTCCAGAATCACTTTCGGTTAGGCAATAACCTATCGGACTGGTGTCGGTCAACCGTGGCATTTCATGTGCTTTCTCCTGTCTCAATTCCTGGTTCACCAAATCAACTACATTGTTCCATGCTTGTTTAAAGTGGTTAAAGAGCTTCTTCTGATTATTTACGTCTTCTTCATTTTTATTTTCTTCCTTTAGTACATACCCATTAATAAAATCATCGATTGAGTTGATTTCAGCGTCTTTTCTGCTAATGCGGTGAGTTAGCGCTGAGGAAACCAAACGAGCCCATTTAAGGAGAGGATGAAGATTAGCTACCTTAATGAGATCCTGGAATTTGGCGAAAAACAATAACAAAAAGCTGTGTTTTTCTTGAAGAACGTTTAGAGAGTTTAGGAAAGTCGCCTGAAAATCTTGAAATGAGGGTTCTCTTGTAACTCTACATAATCTTTTCAAGTGTTGGCTTTGTAGCGCAGGTTCAGTCGGATAATCATCAAGTTCTAAGATTCGCTCTGCAACTGTGGCTTCTGTTTCTGTTCCCTCTTTGTTCCTTTTTTCAGTTCCCTCAACTGAGGCTTCCGTTTCAGTTCCCTCTTTCGACGTTTCCTCTAGCATTTCTTTAAATTGCTTTGCAGAGCCCAAGGCACGTGGAAAAACATCTTCGACCGTGTTGGAAAAGTGTTGTTCCCACTCAGCACGTTGTTGTGTTGTTAAACACATATTACTGTTAAGTGACGTAATAAGGGAAGTGCATTTTTCAACAACAATGTGCATTAATTTAAAGATGATTTCTTTCTTGCAATTTAGCAAGGCCATGAGGCACTTTAAATCTGCTTTTATATGGTCGAAGCAAAACTCTTCTGGGTTTTCCGAATATTTTCTAATTTCAAGCTGCTTTAGATTTAGTAATGACGACAAATCATTTTTGCTAGAAATGCCCATGGCGACGCCACTATAGAGACAGGCGTGAACAATCAGATGTATTGCACGAAATACTGGTGGATTCATCTCGTTGGTACAATTATCCCAATGTGACCGATCTTCGAGCTGTGTTTCCAATTTTGTCAACGATTTCGGCACCGCTGCTGGCAGTTGAGGTGAATAACCTATGGACGGAGGTTTTTCATCTGTAGCTTCAACATCTGTTTCACTTGGATCGCTCCAACTATTGCTACATGAAGGACAAACATTATCAACTTCACTGTTTCTAAATACACATCTAAAACCACAACTGCAAATGACTGGTGTAGTACAATTTCCATATTCACGCTTTCTGAACGTTCTCCGCAATTGTTCCACGCCATTTCCAATAATGTAGACTTGTTCGCATTTCCGTGGATTTAAAATGTACTGCATTAGAGGATTTTCGCTTCCCACTCCACTTGCAAAAACGCATGTAATGTGAAGGATCAGCAATGCGATTTCTACTTGATCGACGGAAGATTCTGGAGATAGCTGCAATTGAGCATGATCAAAATCCTTTATACCAATTATTCGCAAAGCAATGTTTGCTAATGGAAATGGTAACGAATCAAGATGCCTGGAAAACCACTCTTTCAAAATTTCTTCTTTTTCAGTTAACTTCCTTTCTGCCCGCTTTAAGTAAATTTCATTTACAAGAATTGCCATCATTGCAAGCCGTTGGTTTGGGTCATTTTGGCAAGCTGTCATGCACCTAAGCATGTTACTTTCATCTTGTTGGGTTAGTAACTTAGAGTAAGCTTCTTTTACATCTTTAAATTCAGGAGATTCCTTCAAAGGTTGGAAAACAGCCTTTGGAATTTTCTTGGATTTCACAAACATATCTTTAATAGCAGGTAGCATCTCACTTTCTTGGCAAAACTTCCGCAGTTCAAACAAACTCATACCAGTGTGAAAAAGTTGCTTTAGAAAATACATTTGTAATGTAAGCATTCGGCAAGAATGTCCAGCAGTTAAGAGGTTGCTAATTTCACCCATAATGTTAGCGTATGGTCCGTCAATTTTTGTAACATTTGCTTTTTCGATTATAAAATTTGATAGCATTGTAAAAAAGGCTCGAAGAATGGCAGCCGACGACAGCAGGATTAGGCCACAGTTAATATCATCACTGCTATAAAAAACTTCTGTAGCCGCACGGACAACTCGTAGAAGTTCACAGTCTGAGCTGTCAACTTTTTCAATACTGTAACGTTCGTTAAACTTCATTACTGACTGAATGAGGTCACACAACATTACAGCACTGTAGGAATCATGGTGAATTAATTCTTTTTCTAAAAGCTTTTTAACAACGCTGTCAATTTTCTCTAAGCAAGGGCAATCACCAATCTTTCTTCTGTTGATAATAATTTCAATAAAAATACCAGGGGACTCACATTCTTCCACCATTATCAAACGAAGTATAACAGGGCACATGATCATTATTAAATCTGCACTTTCCAAAGACAGTGCTTGTTCAATAATCAAGTGAGCTCCACTTGTATCAATATTAGTGTCCAAGCACCGGCCATAGAAGAGAGAAGAAAACTTCTGTAACGTTATGCGTTTTTCTACTTCCTCTTGAAGTTGATTCTCTAAAGGCTTGATTAAATTCTCAGTTATACTCTGAAACGATTCGTCATGGTCCAGGTAATCAGGTTTCAAAACCTCAGCGATTTCGTTTAAAATATAAAGAGGATAAAACTCTTCTTGGTTTGTTGGATTAACAAAAGCCATTTCTGAGAAGTCAACGCAGAGACGCAAAAAATGCAGTGCCGGGTTTTCGTGATTTATTTTATGCGCTAATGAAAGCAGTAGAGTGGCATTTCGTACCCATGATTCAACTCCTCCATTGATTTCATCCACTGTTTCCTGAGAGGGAAACATTGCTTCACAAAGTATAGTTACCAAAACATCTTCAAAACATTTGTGTTCGTCGACAACGTCGTTTTCACCACTTGCACTACTTTCATCATCTGTCTCAGATGTCCTTTCTTCGTCAGCAAATGTGTCTTCCTTCAAGTCGTTTCCTATAATTCCTATTTCAACTTCATCAACATCAATATCGGACTCGGGATTTTTAAATGCCTCAGCTGATATGTCCATTTCAAGGGTGATTTCGTCGCTGTTATATTCGTCTTGGTATTCAACACTATAATCCTCATCGTTAGTTAACCAACTTTGCTCAGTGTCATTGGACAAAAATTCTTGTATTAAGTTTTGCAATATTTCGGCAGGTAGAAACTGCTGACTACAGTCAACCAGTCGAAGTTGATCTAGCACTCGGTCTTTCATTATCCATACAAATAAATGAAGTTGTGTGAGGAAAAGCTGGTTGTCCTTCCTTGTAAATGAATTTTGCCTAACGTGGGACAAAAATGCGCATTTAAAAGCAAATACACGCTGAACACGAGACAGCGTTGCTCTGAAACCAGCAGACATGATATCAAAAAGATCATCCATGTAAGAATTACGAAAATAGTCTTCATACTCTTTGATCTCAGGCACCTTACTTATTATAATTTCTGAGTACCGTCTTATTTCCTTTAGTTCAACGTCGGCTTTCAATAAGCCATTTTCATCAACATTACTGTCATTCTCTTTGGCCAGTTTGTTTTCTTCCAAGACGAGGTCTTTTAGAGCGTCAATTCTTTTAATGATAACTTGACTGAAAGGGACATGTAAGTCGAGACTGGCACCATGTAACATATACGACCCTGGTCCAAGCGGCTCGGGAATCTCAGCACAATTAACAAGTTGCGTCACCAAATCGCACCACATGTATTCATACTCTTTGTCTTTGTCTTCTAACGCGTTTATCACGTGAGGGGGCCAAGCATTTTCTTTTTCTAAAAAGTAGATAATCTTTGCTAATGGTGTGCGCACTATGCGGGCGATGTAATTTTCCATCGCAGACAAAAGGGTTGACGAATTGACGAGAGCTGCTTTATCGCAAGCAACCTTGACTTGCCAGGGAATGGTTTCCGTATCTTCAATTCCATTCTTGCTATTTGGTTCAATCCATTCTAGAATCAGTTCCTCGATTGTACGGTAAACGTTTTCGGACTCGAAAAGACTTTTGACGATGTGTAAGACATGTTTAAACTGTCCTTGATGTTGAGTATGCTTCATACAAGAAAAGCACCACAAGAGACTGTTTTGAGCAATTTTGGAAAGTGGCCAGATGTCGGAGTTGAGCAAACTTAGGATTCTCTCGCTACGTATTTCGTTTAATGAAAATGGGGGTACATCAAGGACGTCAAGAAACACTTGTTTCCAACCGCAGAGAAAACTAAACTGCCATGGCTCAGATATTGTTTCTCTTCCTCGTTGTAAATGGACAATAATACAAACATGTTTTTGTTCTCCGTTTTTCTGCGTTTGATAGGACTTTTTGTAAGAATTCCTTTCATCTTCAATTATTGAACGAGCAAGAAGCATGTGTGCGCCTTCCAGCTCGGGTTTACACTGAAGCACGAGCAAATCCTTATCTGGAGCATCCCAGAATTTTTTTACTCTTTCTGACAACTGCTTTTCGGATTTGTACGCGCCAAGACGTTCTATTTGGCAGTCAAACGTATCGTTAAGACACTTTGCGACATCCGTATGAATAGTAGAATATGTCATTACAATAATTTTAGAGCCCACTTCGTCATTAAACTGTGATAAATTATCGTCCTCATCCATAACGGTTTCTATAAAAGATGCCAACCCATAATGGACTGGGTTTTCAAAGTAACTTTCACTTAATTCCGTTACTTCTTCTTGGTCTTTTTTCAAGCGTTCACATTTCTGAGCTCGAAGAACTCCATCAGGCGTTGCAATCCACATCAATTCTTGCTTGCATTGGTCTACAATATTCTCATTCGAAACATCTGGTTCTGAACCGTGCAGAAGAACCAACGATGGCAGTGTGTCTTCGTGAAATCCAATAAACATATCAGATTCTTGAAACGTGGATTCAAGACCGTGAACAATAGACATTTGTTCAACCCAGTCATTTAGCTCTTTGATACACTGCTGTTGGTCGTCATTTAAAACGTCGGTAAAACGCAGCAACTGTTTCTCGAATCTGTTGAGAAAAGGCGGGTCTGAATAATCAACTTTGTTGTGGTCAGTGAGTACAACGCAGCGAAAATTATCGTTTACATGACACATTGGATTACTGTAAGCTCCTAGAGCAACTCGGCAGTTCTTTTTATTACCTACAACTGCATAATTCTGATTGAGCATGTCATAAAGACTTCCATAAATTCTTTCGAGATCTCGCAAAATCAGGATACAATCCCGTTCCATACAAAGAATAATACGACTCAGGATTCTGTAGTTATAATCGTCGGTTAAATCCTCCTCAAACTGACTGCCAAAAATGGTAATGACTTCTCTTTCAACATCGGACAGACATTGTTTGAGAATTTCAACTGCCGAATTGCCATTTGTTATCAGCATTAAATGGCGAGCGCGGGGATCTTCAAGATTCTCTTTAATGAGTTCTTTGACTGGAATGATGACGTCATCTTCAACTTCCATCTGATACTTCAACTTGCCAAGAAATATTTTTTGTATATTTGTCAACTCACCAGGAAGGCCACCAAAGTTGCGTTGCAATGCTACCGTAATCTTTTGCAAGTCAACGTTTTTACATTGACTGAGACTTTTGATAAGTGAGTAGTAGTCGCGAAGTCCGTGAAAGTTTTCATGACTTTGACCGGACTGGTACTCGAAATAGCCTTCAGCAAGTGCAGGCAAATCGTCAAAACGTTTTTCATCGTCATCCTCCGAGGTATCTTGATCATAATGCAGGCTGAGGCCTGTTTCGATTAAATCGTGAAGTGTTGGTTCCGGCCTTGACAGATGTGTTGCTCTGTTCATCTTTGCTGCATCTAATGCCCAATTTGAGATTCCAACAACAGCTACCTCTGGTAATTCTCCAGTCTCTGGTTCAAGTAAACTGTGAAGCACTTTCAAGGGGTTGTACTTGGAATTCTCAGCAAGACCAACTTCGTCTAATAAAACAACAGGCAATATGTTTCCATCTTCGTTGTGTGATTTGTATTTGCTTGCCTTATCAAATACCTTGAGAATTCCTTCTGACGTTGAGGATTCTGAGCCTTGAAAAGAGACCATGTAAAGCTGAGGCAACTTCTGAAACAGAGCATCTTTGGAGTCTCTGCCACGTAGGTTGCTTCGGATTAATTGCACAGACAGAGACTTGCTACAGCCTGGTTTTCCAACCACAAAGACTGGAATACGGTTCAAGATGGATACCAGTATGACGAATACATTTTCACGTAAAGCAGTGTTCTTTGCTGTTCCTGGTGGAAGTTCCATTCGAGTAAGAAAGTCTTCCTCCTCCATGCGGACTATTGCTGAAAAACTATCAACGTCGTTTTCGGTTTTCATCATTATGCCCCCTTCTGTGAAAATTTTTATCATGCACTGTCGGTATTCTTTACGAAGTTCAGCAGTTCCTAATCTAGATAAATATGAATGGGTGAGAGCGAGAACGATACTTTTAATGTGCGGACGTCTTTCATATTGGTTCGACAGAGAAATGTAAGAATCCAGTGATTTCGGGTAATCTTTATTTGTTGGCAACTTTTTTCGCTTTTCAATTATCTTCATAAACCACTCGACTAATAAAATACATCTGCGTACATCTCGTAGGCTAACACTGTAATGGTTGTTTTCAGCTTTCCTAATAAATGCCTGCGATTTTGCCAATAGCTTAACAAACACGTCTTTACTGTCTGGTTGAAGCATTTCAACCATTCTCTCGATGTATGCCATCTCGTCGTTTTGAGTTAAGGAACCATAATCCCACACATAATCTATCATTGCTTCAGGCAATGGATGCACCCTATAAACAAGACGTGAATATTCATCTGCAACATTCTTTCCCTCTAATCCAGCCGTCTGCATCTGCCCTGTTGGTCGTAGCTTATATGGATTGCAAGCCGCAATGAAAACTAAATTCTTTGACAGTGGTTGGCTAAGTAAAGTATGATGACAAATGACTTCATTGATTAAACCAAGATGGTCACATGTATTAATTTCGTCTAAAAACACCCATATTTGCTCTCGAGATTTTCTTTTTTCTTTTGCTTCCGAATCTTTTTCCTTAATGACTTTTATAATGTCCTTTTCAGTGATACCAGCATGAAAATTAAATGTGTAGAATTGGATTTGGCAGATATTGGAAGCCAAATACCTTACTAGACTCGTTTTCCCACATCCTGTTTCACCCATTATGATCACAGGCACATGTGCTCTTACTCGAAGAATAACAAGAATCATTTTAAGAATGTTATCTGGTGTCAAGGCGTAATTTCCGGTGTCTTTTTTAGGAGGTTTGCTGCAAGCTATCTGCTCAAGCTTCTTCCGCAGTTGATCTTGGTTCATGAGTTTAAAATCCTCAAGTTCTTCCTTGTTTCCTCCAACTTTCTGGCTTTTCAACAGACTTTTTACTTTGTTTGGGACAAGGGACTTGTCACGATAAACAGCCGCAATGGACTGTGAATCAGCAGCTTGGAATACGACAAGCAGATGGTTACTTTCTTCCCAATGTATCATTCCTTTCACTCTTTTAACCATGTCTTGTGCAGTCATGCCGCTTGCAGTTGTAGCTGCAAGCGCCATAACTGTGTCATCCAGTGCTGGTTCACCTTGGCGATAGCTTTGTAAAGGACTGGAAGATTGCAGTTTAATTGAGCGAGACGCAAATTCTTTTGACACTTCTAGGAGAGCTCGAAAAAGGTTTTCACGCACACCACGTGCTTCACTTTCAAGCATGGACTTAAGATGAGTAACCTTAAAGAATGCACTTCTTGAAAACTTAAGAAGTTGTTTAGCTAGTATACCAAGAAACGTGTTCAATGCCGTGAATGTGGCATCTGAATTGCTTGAATAATACTTAGTTAATAACTCTCGACATCGTTCAGCTCGTAGAGATTCAACTTTTCTCGGACCAGTAAAGTGAATATCTGTAGATTCTAGAAGGCCCCGATCGTAAGCATTAAGATATTGGCAAACCACCTGAAGATTGTTGGTAATTTCTGAGCTAACAACTAAGTTGTTGTAATTGCTCCACTTTAAATCAACTCGAGTAAAATACTTCAAGATTATTAGAGATTCGCGAAACTGCTCGTTCAATGTGTTAGCTATTTCAATATAGATCTTTCTGGTCGGAAGATGGAATAATTTTGTGCCAGATGAAACCATTCCAGTAAGAATCAATTGAAATAAAAAGGTGTTTAACCAAAACGGATCGTCAACTTCACTGATATCCAGATGCAAACAATGATATTCCATTACTTTAAGTTCTTTTAGACGCTTGATCAACAAACGCGAATCAATTGGGCCACTGATGGAAAACTTAACGACATTCAAACCCTTCTCAAGCACTTCTTTTTGAATACTTTCAGATTTTCCCAGTCCCGGAAGAGCAGACGTAACAAACTTTACGTCCGGCCATGTTGATTTGAGGCGCCTTGAAAGAGCTTCATCAGACAATCCAGGAATGTGATGGGTATACTGGGTAAACTCTTCCACTATATGATGATGGTCTCCACCACGGCATATCAGTGCTAAACGATAATTGTTTTCGTCCGATAATCCAGATTCATTAACGCTGTATTGTTTCTCTTTAATAGTAGCAATTAACTGAAATTGAATCTCGTTTGCTAGCTGCTCGACGTTAACTATGCAAAATAAACCATCGCTGTTTAAGAATTTAGTTAGGGCAAAACATCTTTGAAGAAGAAGCTGGATCTCTTCCCAAGTTGTCTGTGAGTCACAAAAAACTATCTCATACGGTTTAGGATATGCGTTTAGAGTATTCTCATACAACCCCACCAGAACATTAACGGTTAAAAGACTTTCTTCTTCTAAACTTGCAACAAAAAGTTCCCCTGTGTTTACATGAAAGCCAGAAATAGTGAAATGGTCATTGTCATCCACAATTTTTTGTATAACTGAAGTTGAGTTTTGGAAAGTTTGTTCTAACGCTTTGCCAATCATTGAAAGCATGTTATCTGGTAAATTTGAAATACCGTCGTTTTCAGTTAATTGATAAACACCTTGATGTTTCTTTAACTCTTTGTTTGTGATATTCTGGTCAATGAAATTAATTAATGAAAGAACATCTTCATGTTCTTTTGGAGCACGGTTTGTGAAAAAATCGTAAAGAATACACAACTGATCTGATCTGTAGAAGTTTAAAAATGGATACTCTTGACGGGCTGCGGTAATGGCTTCCTCCCAGTCGTTTAATTCTTTTTCAAGGTTTTCTTTCATGCCTCGCAGTTCTTTAGTTTGTTTTAGTTGTTTCCAATGTTCCTTGCGAAATTCTATGTACCCAGATGACCACAACTGTGAAAACAACGTCGTGATTTCCGTAACCAGATTCACCTGTTCTATGAAGGCCGTAAAGTTGGTTTTTGGTGACCTGTCATTTTTCTGGTCGTCGTCAGAAACATGCCGGTTTTGATGCTTGTCAGCTGAACTTACAATGAGGTGTGCACGACTTCGAAGGTCATGAAGCTCTGATAAATGGTAAGATACCCAACTGGATGAATTGCTTTTCTCGTAACTCATCTTGGCTTCACACACACCATCTTTGTTCAACGAAATTTCATACATTCCTATCGAAAGACAGCTATCTATAATTTCTTTTGTTACCTCACCTCGGTTTGCTACACTTTTGTACAGGCCTTCCAGACTGTTAATATTCGTATTACATAAATGAAGCTTCGGAGGTATTTTCTTACGGTCCTCCAACGGTAAACTGACTAGCTTCTGAAAAAATGGCAATGGATCAGAACAGCAATCGTTTTCGTTATTTGATTGACACAATTTGATAAGAGGGACAAGGAAACGATGAATGTCTATGAGGTCTGAAACCAGAGACTCATTGACAAAATGGTCAGAATGCTCTTCAACGGCATCAATTAAAAATCGTATATCCTCATCCATGGTTTCCTTGACAAATTTGAGTAAGCTACTCGAGCGACGTAGTTCCTCCATAATTGCAATATTCTCTTCCGCTTTAACGTACTCTCCAAGAATCTTTTTAACATCGCGCATAGCTTTATGAAGGGTTTTTAGACCAACTTTTTCTCTGTTGTTAAATTGTTTTGCAAATAACACCAGTTGACTTGAAACCGAGGAAAATAGATTAAGAGAATCAGTGAGTTCTTCAAACATCTCAAACAGAGAAATCACCACTTTCACTTGTTTCATAAGATGTGGGTAAGTTACATAATCATCAATGTAATTTTTTACGTCGCTGGGAAGTTTTCTGCCAAAGCATTTCTCCAAAATGATGAACTCGTTTTCAAGTTTTTCTTCACTTTTTAAACTTCCAAGCAATACTTCCATTTCATAAAAAGTCAGTACATCAGGGTCGGTTATAACACGATTCCAGCTTGCTTTAAATTCTTTAATTCCTTTGCAAATTAATAAGTGAATTGTTTCATAAACATCGCGTGGTACATCTTCATCATCCTTACAGTTTGCGGGGTTTTTTAAATATTTCTTAAAGGATACCGACTCTATCAAAGGTTCCAGAATTTTCCCAGACTCGAGAAGTGGAAGCAATGGTCCCCAAAACGCATCATCTAACTCGTTTAAATTCTTAGAACGCCATTTTTTCTTTCTTTCCGTGAATTCTTGAATAAGTATATCGTTGGCCTCGTGAAAACCAACTAGTTCTTTCTCCACATAGTTAATAACGGTTTCTACAAGCTTGAACTGATTTGATAAATTTTTCTCTTTTTCTAAAAGTTCTGCTACTCGATCTAAAAATTTTTTTCCTTCACCATTCGTATCATCAGGCTTGCTTGAAAGAGCAGCAGCTACCTGTGACAATTTATCTTTGTTCTTGTTTATCACTTCTTCCAAAAGTTTTGGCGAAACGCTTCCTTCTGCAACGCGCCTTTCTAAACCGTGCCAATAATCCCTCCCAGCAACAAACGTTTTGTGCGTTTTAATATGCTCTGAAATTGAAAAAAATTTCACAATTATTTTAACATGTTGACACATTATCAGTATTGCACTTACGGGAAAAGTTTAAAAAATGTCCAAAATAAGGCATAGCAAGGCATACAAAGATAGTACGATTTTATACAAGCTTGTGTGTGTGATGCATGCAACTTGCATATCATCAATATTCGCAATAAATTCATTTTTATATGGTTAGTATCAGAGTTATTTGATAACACAGATCAAAATAGCAATCCTGTACACCAAAATGTACCTGGAGGCTAAATCGTTGCAAATCTGTAAGTCAAAGCAATACAAATATTAATTTAAAGTCATTATATTTTCATGAATGGCAGCACTCACGTACAAACAAACAGATCTTTCGAAATTTGCTACACAAGGCTACCATAGAGAAGACGCTTGTATTCGGAAAAGAGAAAGTGATGTCGAAATACAATCGGATATCTCAAACTGAAATCTCACTTGTGATATAATTTACAAAGGAAGTTTATAAAGTAGTGTTAACATGCATGAATACGAGGCTCGTATAGCAAAGCATGCAGCCTCGTTTTAATGGCGGTGTTTCATCTCGATAAAAATTTGTAGTTTGCAAAAAAATGTTCGAAACTTTCATTTCATCTCAGTGTATACGATTTTCCAGCCACTCAAATTTATAAATTTAGCTTTTTCGCGGGATTTGTTTCAACACACGTCGAGCTGGCTGCCGTTTTTGAAAAACGTCTATAACAATGCAGGTTACTGTAGCTTGTAACTGGAAAGCTCGTGAATTTACATTCTAATTACTTTTGAAAAATTCTAAAATAGCTTTAAAGAATATAATTACCAGCCGCGTTTAATAGTATCACCCAGATATCCCACAACTCAATCATTTTCTTAAAACAGACATTTTCATCGGCGTTTTCTTCAGGTACTTCCATAAAATTCAAAATACAAGATAGGAGACTTTGACCAAAACTAAATATTCAGAAAAAATCTTCAGTAAAAGTGTCAGTGACACGGAACACACTGGCTCTATTAGTGTATCAGTCAATAAAAGATATAGTACGAGAAAGCTTGATAAGGGTTTAAATTGTACGCGAGTATATTATAATTTATTTATTGTAATAACATAATCTAAGTGTTTTTGATCAGGCATAATAGATAAAACAATTTTGAGTAATGTGTGCGTGTGTCGACGTGTAAGCTGGTGTTAGAGTTTTGTGGTTAGCTTCTCTAAAAGAATCATTTTTATCAAAAAACCCTACCTTAATTCTTAGTAAATATCCCCAATTTTTGACCGTTACTAGGCTGAATAGGTTTATGTATAGGGATCAACATGCAGTGCTTTTACTGATTTTTAGACCTTACAAATTTTAGCAAATGATGGCAACTTCATGCCATCATTTTGTTGATGGCGTGACTACTATGGCGCCATCGCATGGATTTCGGTGCAAAACACCATGTCAAAAAAACATGAAACCACTTTCTGCATAGATAATAGAATAGGGAATGGGTTGACAACTTCACATATCTTGGAGGAAGTGGAAACAAAGATTAAAGAACTTGCTATGGTAATTATGCGCATACATTAATAATTTCTGCTACCGCGGTATTATGGGGAACAGTGGTATAACTACAGAAATAACACGATGAAAAACTTAAAAAGGACTTGACAGTGCATTTTGCTAAAATATATATCAGTTGACATGGCTATATTTCTTTCACTTTTTTTGGTGCAAAATAAATACTTTACCTTGAATTTTGCCATTGTTTGAATACCTCAGTAGAACGTTTAATCTGGCGAGTATTTTGCTGAAAAATAGTTTCGACGTGTCTTTTGTAGTTGGCTTGAACTATCTGGGAAAGCTTCTCAACATCTTTAAATGCCTCGAGAATACGCTTGCCGTCCTCGTCCTTAAGGATCTTTTCAGAAACATTTTTGCACAGCTCATTGGCAAGTTCTTGATTATGATTTATAACTGGAAACGATATTACTCGATCTACTGCTTCGTAAGCCTTGCCAGCTTTGCTTTCTGTTTGGCTTGTTTCCTTAACTATGATTCTTATACAACGAGTAAGGATGTTTAATTTGTCTGTTGACGACATTTTTTCCCAGTTATTTTCAAACATTTTCTCGCACAAGAGCTGGCACAACAAGTTTTGATCACTTGTACACATCTCCAAAAGAATGGAATTTACCTCATCTGGCCGCATATGTTCGTTTGAAATTAATTGAACGAATGCATCTAGATCATTTGTATTTGGCTTTTCCCCTGCTTTAATGAATTCGAGCAAAGCGGTATGGACATTTTTATTGTCCGCTTGCCAAAGAATTTCGTCAGAACTTTTGACAAGATCACTCAGTTTTTTCACTGACGATTTACCCTTGGATCTTCGCTTGCCACGCCTTCCAGTATTTGAAAATAGCTCTTCTTTCTCTGAAGGATCAAAGAGATTACAGAATATATTATCGAATTTTGATAAGCTTTCCACGGCATCTTTGTTTGGGGCACTTTTTATTAATGCTTTCAGCAACTCACGGTGCACAGGTTTGTCCTGTGGATTAACTATAGTTATATACGACAGCAGTAAATCAGCATATATCGGGAAATCCTTCTTGCTATATGTTCGTAAAATATCGGGAAATTTATCAATGGCATTAACCACAAAATGTGGCCCAAGGTAAGGATAAAAATACGCAGCCAAAGTAAGCCATCCTCTACAGCTACTTTTCTCGACCAAAAAAGGCCCAATATGTTCCAGGAAATTAAAATAAAAAGAACGGTTGTCGAGAAATTTTGACAAAGATTTCAGACCACTGAGTAAACGATCGAAGCATTGCTTTATTCTTTGATCTCCAAATAACCAAGGTTTTAACAGTAGGTGAGCTAAGACAACTACTAAATAAAAACAATGTACGTAATGTTGTTCAGGATTCAATTGTTCTGCTGTTTCAACAACCAACCAAAAGAGCGACTTAAGTTCATTACTTTTCAAGGAGTGCAGTTCCAATATTTTTATAGCTGTAACAACTTCGTGAATGTTGTGAATGTTGTAAAGATGCACATAGCCATATATCTCCTGAACACGATATATTTTATCACGATTACTGATATGTGGTGAGCCTTGAACCTGTAAAAACATACGGATATAAATAAGAATTTCTGAAAAGCACAGTGATACTGATAGGATCATTTAAAGGATGTTATCATAACACATCATAGGCAGTGAACACAGAAAAAATAAAAATGTATACTATAAAGTACTAGTGTTTAAGAACTCAAAACAGTTTCAGTGGGGGAAAACGTCACTAAAAATACACCATCTATTGCGGCAAGAGCTAAAAGATGTCATGCACGTAAGAGTTACACTTTAAAGATTTCGACAATTCCACATCAGTCTAGTTGGTGGCACCGACTGGAGGTAACTTTACACAGTTTCCTAAAAAGTTGAAAACACGTGTTTTAAGCATAAAATCGTGCATATTGATGTTTTGGTAAGCAGAGTATAGCTATTTTATTTTCCAGCAGACAATTTGATGTAATAGAGAAAAATGTAGAGTTAAAACAAGGGTCAGGTGATATGACATTGAGAATTTGAGTGCTTTACTATAAAAAGCCAGTTCCTTTATACATTTTAGTGTTAAACATGTTGAGGGGGAGGTTTACATAGCTAAAGATGATTCGTTCGTAATAAAGTAAAAACTAATTTAACGTGACTTGTTTTAACTTAAAAGTCACCTAAGACAACTTTATTCAGACAAACGATTATTAAGTATTTAGTGTTGTGAGCAAATTTGAACGTTCAAACTTATACAGGTATATTGAAAGAGATATAAGCGTTTAAAGAGCATGACCCGAGCATTGGGCGAAAACTCTCCAAGAACGGTGTGGCGTCACTAGGTTTGGTTATACAATTTTATGGTCGCCAACTATACTTGATTGCTAAAAGAATGGGACATTATTCAATAACAAAAGAGCTAAATTCTAAAAGGATTAATCTACCTCACCATTGCGTTGTTTTACCCCGCCAACATGGCCACCGTGACATCATGCAAACACTACAATGTGCACATAACGCTAAAATGTGCATATTATATGCATATTTTGGTAATTAATTTCTTATAAGGATAAAATATAGCAGCGGCGGATCTAGACGTCGGTCAGAATAAATTACACAACTTGCTGGTGGAAATTTAAAATTCAAAATACCTGGATAAAGATCTGATTGGTTAAACAGTTCTATAGAATATAAATCCTAC